>QEWY01002984.1:0-17847 GCA_006503575.1 Baylisascaris schroederi
ATGAACGTAGGCGGACAGGATGGAGCAGCAAGCAAAGTGAAAATACGACAGGAATTTGAGGACATAGATCGTCCATGGCTCTTGCGCCAAATGCGTATGCTTCACTGCTACCAGTAGTCACTATCACAGCGTTGTCATTTACCTCATTTTTATGAAGGGATAGGTTAGGTATTAGGATAAATAATTGAACACTTAGAGAAATCTAAATTGCTGAACACATATATATGAACAAATTTTTCGAAATCTTAAGCCTCCAACCCAACTGTTTCTCCGCTTGCAGCCAACCGCATCCAAACTGCTTCGGTCTCAGCTACAAGCTCGTTTCCTCTGGATCTGACAGTTCCAGTTAAATTGAGTTCTAATCAAAAACGTCGATTTTCAGAAAACTTTGTCAATCTTCACCAGAGATATATTGGGAACGAATCAAGTGAGTTTGGCCTCACTTATTAAGATAAATGTTTCATGGAAGGCAAAAACAGTTTGCAACTCAGCACTCGATTCATAGTCATAAGCTGTATCCTCGATCCCCTCACTTCGGGTAAAGTCAACTTCCCTAAGAAAACAAGATAACCTCTGCATGAAATGGCCTCTCACCCCGTCTCAACAACGATTTTCGCACATTTTACTAATATCAGCTCCAAGTAAAAGTACTTACACTTGAGTCACACTTCCAGAAACAATCCTAATAAATGAAAGTACAGAGTCGGCAGCTAATGCCACCTTTACGAAGTACGCACTTCATATTCACATGCATTGCGTCCACTGGAATATAGGATCGTATACGTTACCGAAAAAAGTCATCAGCAACCCATTCAACTGACCGCGTAGGAGACGAGATTCTTCATCGTTTAATCATTATTGTCCTTTACCAAACAAAGCTTTTTGCTCACTTTTATTCCTTAGTAAACAAAAAACAATAACACAACATAATGGAAACACACATCCAACGAGGAGTGAGAGGGATGTAGGAGAAGGGGAGGGGGTAGGAGAAGGCATGAAAGATTCTCCACAATGGAACTTTGAATCAGCCATAAATCGAAGTCGTAACTGCACCACATTTGTGTACAGATTCCAATGGTAAACGTCGGCGGCACCCAACCCCTTCTTATTATTTTCAAATGATACGTCTAATCCTTCTCTCTTCTGAATTCAGCAGTCGTGAATAAAAAGATAAACAAAACCAAATGACATCTAGTGGGGGCCATGATGAAAAAAGGCAAAATCAAAACATACGATTGCACTCGAACAGAGAACATCGGAGTATAGAGGCAAATGAAACACCGCATTCATCATCCGGCAAGGAGGTTTTTGCAGAGTTCAGACACAAACTGACAGTATGATGCTGCTTTCTCTTAGCAGCATGAGGAGAAACGCAGCAAGAAATCATTCTCGTCCATCCACCTTATTGGATGGATGGCTTATTGGATGGCTGATGTGCCTTGAATGCAATGCTCTCTGCTTGCGAAAAAATTGTGAAGGAATGCATAACACAATATAAGTGGATTAGATGAAACAGGTGGAACAAAAAAGAAACGAAAGTAGTGCATAACCAAAGAGTAATGAACGCACAGGAAAAGAGAACAACTATAAATGGTCGGCAAGATGGCATCAAACATATAATGAAACATACAAAAATCACAACATAAGAAGATCAAGTGCAGGCCTTCGGCAGTGAACCCATATTTAGGTACCGGTAGGGTGGACGACCATCGTACTGAATAACACATTTCAACGACAACCCTCACTTAACTGGATCTCAGTTGGAGCGGAAGCATGATAGCCGAATCGACGAACCACAAACCATGATAGCTCAATTGGAGCCGAAACGACGAAATAGTAATAAATTCGAAAGATCACCGAAGACCGCACGAATGCGAACCATTATTATCAAATCAGAGTGAATCGACAGCGATATCAGGATCAACTAAGAAACCTCTGTCAGTAGGGGTTTCGCCATGCGCAAAATAAGCAACCAAAAGGCCATCAAATGATTGTCATCAAACAGCCGACAAACGGGAAAGACGGAAGAGGCATATAGTCGCCATTCACAGAGTAGATACAAGCACACAGCCGCATAACTAATAGGCGCCGGTCAAAGATCATTCAATGTGAATGCAGGATCACATGCATATCCTATGCCCGCATCACCATCAGCCGAATAGGCATGCCGAGGAATACGACCACTTTACTCATGTGCTCCTTACATAAAGGCTACTATGATCAGACCCACACTGCGCGAAGAGATCTAATTCTTTGTGGGGAAACTATGAAGAAACAAACACAAATCAAAAGTTTCCACGTTAAGCATTGAGACATTCTCGCGCTGATCTACCATTATATTGTTTCGAAGGATGTTGCAGCCACGCGGTCTGTTATAAACGTCCAAAATGTCCAATCATTAATAATTAATCCTTCGTAGACTAACGAATCAAAAATTTGAAATGAAGCAAATATTTCGGGATTTCGCAACAGCAAATTTCATCAACACAACCGCGCAGACTATTGGGTAGAACTAATTAAAGCCGCCTGACGAAAGGATCCAAAAGGAATTCAATGGCCATGATCTAATACACTTGGTCTGGATTAACAATTGATCATCAAACGGATATCCCTAACTTTACTGCAGTTCATTGCAGTCTTTCGAATGCGAAGGGGCAAATTTGGGCATGCTGATTACGCATCCGGCAAAGAATCCGATGATGCTACGTGCTCTTTGGCAATATCAACAATACTGCTTGCCCGCACATAGTACTTGATATTGCATGGAATTCAAAAAAAGCATCAAAAAAGAACTTGCTTCCGCTGCCATTTTCATTTCAAAACTTATACCTAAGTGGTAAGTTAGTTTCTCTTCCATGATTGTCATTAGGTAACAAAGGATGCATCATGCATTAAACGAGTTTCCATCATCGTATCCTGATCGTAAGGTTATCTATTCTCTATGAATGAACTCCGTAAGCGATCAAAATCGATACGAGTTTTACTGAGTAGCATATAATCTCATTTCTACCAACAGAACACTCAGGTAATCAACCCTGCAATGCCCCAATTGTTTATATTTTGCCTTTATGTGCATGAGGATGTGCGAGATTATCGACTTACATTTCAAGCAACTATGCAGCTTCTTCAATACTTAAGATATGACGCAATTCAGTCGCAGTACTCTTTGAAATTTTCGCAATACTAATAATCTAATCAATTCCCGCTGATCAACAAGCATCTTACCAACTTCACAAATTTCATGCAATGGACACGCTTGAGATCTCTCAAGCAGCAAAAGCTGCCCCTTGTGATTTCAAAAATACGAAGCCACGTAAAATACCTACACATCAAATGAAATAAGACATATTGAGAAAGCTATGACTAATAAATAACTCGAACCTTTTCCACTTTTCCTAGAAAACACATACTAACTTAGACAGCTTCCTCACTTCCGCAGCCAATTCAAGTCCACAGGTAGAGGTTTCGGTAGGTAAACGTTTCTGAGATGACAAGAAACAACCTGAGAGTATGTGGAACGTTTGACCAGGTTGAATTGCTCGAGATTCTTGCAGCTTTTTCGGACACCACGTGCCAACTATCTCCACTCGCTCGCCACTCACTCCCACTCATCAGCCCCGATGATACCGCCTTATCACTGCATGTGTCTGCTGAATCAGAAAATTAGAACGAAATCGAAAGAGACAAGAAAGAATGTTGGAAGTGAGAAAAAAACAAACGAGCGCATTTGAATGAAAAAACCTAACACAGCAAACAAGTGACACACGGGGTCAAAGGGGGGTGGAACCTGAAATAGGATTAGAAAGTCATGTTAAAAATTAATTGCTGCCTGAAACATATGTAAATTTTAAAACGACAGCACACACTATAAACAAGATAATCAAACCGATTATTTTTCAAACCTGAGCATCGTACTCTTCCCTGAAGCAGCTGACCATGAAGACTCCGCTTCGTTATCCGATAAGCGCCTGAAACAGACATAGTGAGTGAAAGGTGGGAGCTAAAGAAATGCAATGCGGACGCAAAAATCGCACATCGGTATAAGCTTGTGATATGAAGTTGGCAGAATTCGTAAAGCCTAAACTTGTTGTGGACGCAAATAAATAGCTTAATGTAACATTCTTCAAAAAAAACCAAAAATCTGAAGAAAATTTCTTCAAGGCTGCTTTTCTAGCATTCAACTGAATCCTACGCACGTGTGGCTAAAATCGATGATAAAAACTTCTGACAAATTACTAGCGAAGGAAGGCGATTCATGCACAATAACTGCCATGAACAATTTATCACCCTATGAATAACAGTTTTTGAGGTCAATTTCCCGAGCATAATTCCTGCAGTTATATATNGCCATATACAATTAACACAATACTATTTCCTTCACTAAACGATCCTCTCTAACCTCCAGGGAAAACTTATCCACTGCTTCGTGAATCCATTTTCCATCAAAAACCTCCAAAAAATTATGTGCAGGTATACAGATATTGCACATTTTTTGTATTCGCTGTTTTCCATGTATGCTGTTTGCAGAAACTTTGTGCACCATTCCTAGAGAGAGAAAGCTCAAGAAAAAAGGCACTCCCCCCTCCCCCACCTCTGAAACTCACTGTTTCAACCAAATAGGCCACGAAAGCGTCGAAAGATGCATAGGATCACAAAGATTCGTTGGAGAAAGTACTGTATACAAACGGTACTCCACCACACCTGATATCATACCTGATATGAAACAAATTAGCAAAACTAATTAGTCTAATATTATATTTAAAAGACGGAGCGAAAGAAAGGTGTATAACATCTCCATCGTGCTTGTGTTTGCGAAGTTTTGAAATGAGTGCGAGCGACGATTACTTGCCAAGTAGAACGATCGATAATTTATTCTATCTTATGTGAATTGCTGCATGCGATCTACGGAGATCTTGATGCGACGTTGATCTGCCGCATCTTCGCAATCGCTCTGTTGCTATGATCGCTACTGGAAGATGATGTTGCGTGCGACGTACGTAGATCTTGATGCGACGTTGAGCTGCCGCATCATCGCAGTCACCGTATTGCCCTGATCGCTACTCTATGATGACCAACATGCGTCGCGGTCAACTTTTAGTTTATTGATTTGTTGAATGCAATTTCGCGAATCTTTACGCTTTTATTTTTTCGTTTTGATGTCACCGATCGACGTTTGTACTTAAAATACCTTAGCTTTATGCTTTCTAAATTGTAGTCTGTGTTCATATAATATAATCGCTTACAAAAATTTGATTAGAATGCATTGAATGACGCAGACATGACTTTGCAATGGGAATGATGCTGCTCGTTCACCCTAAACAGCAATGCACCTGTAAAGTTTCATTTATTTTTGAAAATCGCTATAGCTAACAATATGCGTATATCTCACCATCTTGGTTTGATAGTTTCTTCAGAGTGTGGAACTGATTTAGAACAAAGTGCTGAAAATAGGCAATAGCATATCTATGCTGTAAAGCTGAGTTAGCGGTCGATTATAACACTTTCGAAACCGAAAATATTGAGTGCATCAAGCTCTTTGCCATTTACATGTATATGCAGGAGGCTTCTCTACTGTTTAGCTATAAACGTTTATTTAATTGCGTAGTGAATTGCCGCATATTTGCATCTTCCACTTCTAGAGAAGTGCACTGCAAGAGTAAATGCATTGAACAAGACTTGGATGTTGTATGGAAATTGCGCTTTTGGGAAATGTGCCTGAAGGATGTGCGCATTGCCGTATTCAACTGAATTCAGTGGCAAGTGCCCAGTAAATGCATAGTACAAGTTACCAATTCAGTATTAGAGGTATAATTTGCCAGTTGACAGATGCGGTCGTGCGCACGCAAAAATGATCTTAAGCTATTTATTCTATGCCACTGACTTGAAGGGGTATGCCCTTGAATTATTTACGCTTTGTGTGTGCTGTGAAAAAGAAACCAAGCGAAAGAAATCACACCGTCTATGTGTTATGCTTACAGTAGTGGATTCCGCTACAGCGACTTCTGAGATGGCCACCATCTACGACGCTCTGCCAGAATTGCTTCTGGCTATAATGGGCCTTTTAGGCCTTGTAACAGCGAGGCGTTGTCGTGACGCCTTCGCGGCCGCCGCCGCTCTTTTCGGCGTGGAGGAGCTAGAGCTCTATCGCGAGGTAGAGCTCTTCTTGCAAGAGCACTGGCACGAAGAGCTCGAAGTGCTCGACGTGCACATGCGCGGTCTAACGTATTTTGGTTCGTTTTTCTAAAGCTATCTTTGTAGTAGATAAGGGACTGTTCACGAAGTTATTTGAGAGAAATGCAGAGGTAGCGCAGTAGTTAACTCTATGTGGTATCACCTGATTTGTATCGATTTCTGCAATTGGTCTATCCATAGCTTTTGATGATCATTGAACATATGCTGTTTTTTTCTTCCTAAACCAAATGTAATTTATTATTTTCTAATTCTTCTATGCTATACTATGGAATTCGTAACAAATCTACCGAGGGTGGGTGCCTCTGGAGCTGCTGTGTGCATGTATAACGGACACATATCATCGTATGTCATATGACCTATGCCATAAGAATCTCTCATTTACGTCTTATGGGTGCCATGTTATCATATCGTTGCTTCTGCAGTCGTTTTGGCCGAAAGATTAGACGGCAGAAAGCTGTTGTCAAATTTATGATGCTGACCTGCCTTGCGATGAAAGTGACGTACAACTGACATGGATTTTCCAGTTGGTGAGGCAGCCGAACGCCGCCCGCACCCGCTGCTGCTCGAGGCCGCTTGCCGGCTGAAGGGAGCGCAGCTGACCATCTGGAATTTGGAACGGCACAGTGTGGACCTCTACGGCCGCGCCGGACCAATGTATACGGCCGCGGTCGTCGGAGTGGAGTTCGTCGCTCTGCCCGGACAGCCACTGATGCCGGTGGGTACACATTTTGATTTTATTGCCTCTAACTTTGATCATCTATTGTACCATCAGCACACTGCATATTCGGGTGTTCGTATCTGCTTTGTTAAAGTTTTACTGAATCTCGAGATCTAAGTCACCCTAACACCTCGTGTCAATATGAAAGTTCTCATAAGTTTGGCAATAGCGCAACCTTACACAAACGAACAATCGTAGCCTCTCTTACAAACTGACGAATCCTTCGATTACAGTGGTACAGCACCGTCGCCCGTGAGCTAGAACCCAGCACTAGCCACGAAGGCGAAGGTGCGCCGACGGTTGTGCTCCCGGTGATGGCAATGCCGGGAGAAATGGTGCGTGAGGCGAAATCATCCCCTCGCCATGAGGAGATCAGTGCGCCGGCGCAGGACCGAATCAGCGAAGAGGCGCAAATAGATGCGGCAGATGAGAGCGTAGCCGCACGAGAACGGGACGAGGAGCGAGGGGAGCCAAATGAGGCCGTCCCAACAGATGACGGTGCCGAGAGAGCGCGGTGGCAAGAAGCTCTAGCCGCCCGATATCGGGAAATGCTGTAAGAAACTCCTTTCTCATTCATTGTCTTCGTAGTATATGAAATTTGTAAAATGCAAGTTTAGCACATGCTGATGCGTATATCTTAAATTTTTGTGTACCATCTATGCGGGTGCAACTTGCATGGAGAGTCCCGGATGGATAACATTTGCATTTTAAGAAATATCTGTAACTGCTCGCTATGTGATTGTATTTTAATCCGATAGTGTAGTAATGACGAGGAACATGTTGCGGTTTTGAAGCTGCTTGCACTGAATAATAGTCTAACGATCCTCATCATGAATTACATCGTAGCAATCAAATTTTGTAGCTCTAGCTTCAGTGGCCTCATGTGAAGTCGACGAACTATCAGAGAGACAAGCACAAATGTATGCAGACATTACATCGCAATGATGTGCATTTGTGAGCAAATATGTAAAAGCGCATGAAAATATAAATACTATTCTCATCGATATGACAAAGGCTCTAGTTTCTTCGGCACACATTCAACGATCTGCCTAACTCGTATATAATTACAGCCGCTCGAGGCCTGGAGCAAACGCGCCGGCTGAACGTGAGCCTGGCACAAGAGCGGCGAGAAGGCAGCCGGAATTCTCGCCGGCTGACATAAGCGTTCTGCCGGCTCACATGGCCGCAGAATTGGTGCCACCGGAGGCGCCGGCTTATATCGTACGCAACAATAAAATATGTAAGTGTTTCATCTTATCTTGCAGTTCTATTTCTCAAAAATTTGTATTTCATGCTCTTTGGCCCTTTACATAGCGCGTATCCTGTCTCCTAAAAGGAGGGAATTGCACCAATGAACGGGGTGCAAAAATGGTCGCCGGTAGCAAATGCTGCTACATTCTCAGCCGAAGGATTTTAATCAGCAGAAGGAAGTCTGCAATTGTGAATGTTATTATTACTTGATTTTGCGTTATTTGCCTGATGTTGCGTTTCATATGCAACGGTGAAGAATTTGCAAGTTGATAATCGTTTCAGTAAAATTAACTATGTTTTTGTAATAGTGATAATGATTCGTACGAAATGAGAAACAACTTTGTTGAATTCTTTGTATTGCGTTGAAAGTAATAGGTAACAGCAGATTCGCGAGCATTTTGCCTAATGATGAATAAAGCGTTCACTTTTATCAAAATAATATGTTGAATACCCAAGTTTATTTTTTAGTGTGACGTTTGGCACATTGCGGCGTCCCCAATCGGGAATTCGAGACAGTCGGCGCCTGGAGAAAGCACGTCGCGCTCGCCCGGTCCCACATTCAGGACGGTAAGAGAATTTCTTTTGCTTTGTGCATTTTTACGGCGTTGTTATCTTTTTTATTATTTGATTAAGCTGATCTGTGAGATTTCGTTCGTAAATATAATGAACAAGAGCAAATTGACGATTATCAGGTCGATATTCAGTGGTAACCATTGTTTCGTGGTGATGACCACTGTTTGCAAATGGATTGAAATCCTCGGCTTTTTGCAACCAAGCGCTCAGTTTGCTGCTTGTCTTTGTAGTGATCACTTATAATTTACAAAATGATGCGTTTCTTTTGTACGCTTTCAGCATTCTGTGGGACGTGCGGACACCATGTTATCGTGCCACCTGAGACGGGCGCAGCGAACATCAAGGTAAGCCATGCAAACAAGGTTTTTTCATTGCATTTTTTTCCTCCATAAATATTCGCACGCTTCGAGAGGAATCGGGCAGAAGTGGGATTCAAATGCGTTTCCATTTATTCTCATCGCATTGTAGAACCGCTTTCAGGAGACTTACATAAAAAGATTTCGAATCGTTCCTATTCAGTAGTAGGTATATGTGTGGGAATCATTGCTCTTCATTAACTTTGATAGCTAATAGAAAGTTGATTAGATCTTGTTTTACACACATTATGTATTTTCTTAAGCGTAGTGGGTCGAGGATTTTTGGCACATCGTAACCCCCAACGCTTGCGATAGGTGAAGTTTTCTGTATTTTCGTTCTAGGCCTTCATCGCAGCGCACAAGAAAGAGCGCTGCATCGGTGCGTCGAAGGCCACAATTCGGCAGAGACGCGCATACGTCGCTTGGCTGGATGACCTCGGGAGGAATACCAGCCACATCCTTACGCCCGGTCAGTTTTTTTTTCATTGTCAATCTTCATACAATTCGTCGTTTTCAGATATCCATATCTGACGAATTCTTGTATTTCAGGTCACTGGATAATATGCTGAGTAGGCGGGATGAAACAAAATGTCTCTTGAAATTCATGTAACATTAATATAGATATAAATACATATAAATGCACATATAAATATAAATGTGGAAACAAACGTAGTTTTTGTATTTGAACCTATAGGATATGCAATTATAGGAAAAGTGAGCTTTGACATGTAATTTGTTTCGGCTCAAGCCAGTGCTTCGTATCTGACAATTTTCAAGCAAAAATGCTATCTTGACTCTTACGATTAAGTCCGTTTAAATAAACTACTTCCATTTGCTTCCCAGGAATGAGAGTTTGAATTAACTTATTTGTGTGGCATTATAAGCCGAGGTTCGTAAGCTTTTCGCAACGCCGATGTGTTTCCCTTGCTTCTGTCTTTCTTCCATGCGGTATTTTATGTGCCAGCAGAAGTTGAACAGTAGCAATCATCCTCATCTATATTTCTATCATTCATTCCATCTAGCGGATCGTGTTATATTGGCAGATCTTTGGACCTCTGCTCAATTATTGCAATTTTTCTTGCTTCTTTATCACCTCATTGTGGATGAAGGACCAACCTTCTTCGACAAGTTATAATATGAGATGACCGCTACAAAGTCCTTCCCCCTGGCCTCACCGCGGCGCATCCGTGACACTGGCCGCGTGGCGCAATGGTTACGGGGCGTATGCCTCAGCACATCTAATCATGTGTCGTGAATATTCGCGGAACCACTACGTCTGTTCACGATATCGCGAATATTCGCGATAGCGTTATGTCTGTTTACGATATCAATGCAGCCGGTGAAATGGAGGCGTCACTCAAGGAGAGCATTGTGACTGGCATAAGATACTTTTATCTGTTGCGTGTATACCGCCTCATTGTTTACTCGAATACCAAGTTTAATTACCCAAGTTTGATGTCCGATAGGTGGCGAGCCGTAACACCAAGCCATCAAACTTGGGACGAAACGGTGACTGACCAAAAGGGCGCACAAGTGGATGAGCCCAAGATGAAGCCTGTTTAAGACTTTTGATATTCCGGATTTTCATTTATGAAGTTCGAACGATCCGATATTCATTCACAGCGAACAGACAGCTGAACGAAGACAGCAAAAACTCTCATCCGAATTTCGAGTTTCAGACAATCAGAAAATAAGACCCTTTCTTTGTGTGACAAAGTTACGTGAGGTCAAATCCTGATTGTCACATTGTGCCTTTTATACGACGAACTTATATTGCGAAGCTGTTGTGTCGTAAAACTCATGCGTATTCGTGCTTATTTGTGCATAAACATTATCGCGACTACATCTTCACCTGTATATTAACGGGGGAATCAACCGATCAATTAAAGTTCACCGATTCCCGAACAACCGGTCAGCAGGATTCTGCTGTTCGCTATACCATGCAACAAAGGCGCCAATCTTCCAGCTCGGGAAGGGACAGCTCTCGCGGGTTGGAGAGAACGTCATTGTCCTATACCCGACTCTGGAGCCCAGCTAAGGGAGGAGGCAACAGGCGCACTAACTTCTTAATAGGTTTTCGCATGGTTCAGGAGTTTGAGCATTTAAAAACTCGGGGAAATCGATGGGGACTTGTTATTTACGCAGTATTTTTGCTCCTGGAACAATCATTAAGCATCCTCAAATGTGGATCAATCTAGCCACCTGCTTTGAAGATGCCTGACGGTGGCTCCGTTAGCCAAAACGCCAAGTTAATGAAATGTTCTCACTGATTTGTTGAGGGGATGAGGTGGCCTGAACCCGGGTCATAAATCAGAAAAGCGATACTGCACTCCAGCATATTTTTTCTACCTGTCTGCAAATGAATTGCGTTGAACTTATAAGTGAGAAAGAAAAATATCGAATGGCTCCTCGCTAGGGCACAAGTCATGCAGATTATCAGAACATCACGAATAATTCCAAAATTAGTTCTGCAATGAACATTTTCCTTCAAGATGGCAGTGCACCATAACTTTTTCTATGCATGCCCTTGTCTCCTTTCCCTCTTCCCCCAGAAATTTTAAGTTACATTGTTTTATGAACCAATAACGATGGGTCACCACAACGTACGAATAGAATCGAAAACACCGCTAAGGACAGCCGAAAACGCTACACTGCATAATGAACAGATTTGCTGAGTTACTGAGTCCACTATTCCCCTTCCCCACAGTAGCAATCATCCTCATCTATATTTCTATCATTCCTTCCATCTAGCGGATCGTGTTATCTTGGCAGATCTTTGGACCTCTGCTCATTTATTGCAATTTTTCTTGCTTCTTTATCACCTCATTGGTACCGGAAACGATCTTGGCAGTAGTTGGAACATGAAACGGATTTTCAGATGTGCATCATCCAGAAGACACGATGGAAGTAGAACCGCAGCCGCTGGTTCGTGGCAGGAAGCGGCGCTATGACACCGAAGAAGCGCGCAGGGCGGACGTTTGTGCCGCTTATCTGAAGCGCTTCAGGATCAGTGAGCCCGAGTTGATGGCGGAAATAGCGAACGAACATCAGCTACGGCTGCCTTAAGCCAGAAGTAAGTAAACGCACTTTTTCTCGTTTTTAATCCATTTACTGTTGTTATCAGCAATTCTTCATCGCTATCATTCACGACGCAGTTTTATGGCATTCCCTAGGTCCTCTGTTTGTTCCGCTTCGGAAACGATATTGTTACTATAAACATGCGTCATTTTGGGCACCATTTCAGCCGCCATCACCTGCTCGTACCACTGCGCCATGGCTGTTCTCGAGCACTGCTTCACTACATCGCAGTCACCAAATGGACTCGATGCTCGCGGTGTTCGGTTTTCGTTATCGTTGCCAGACTGGTTGCGTTCCCTTCGTTTTCAATTGCTTTGCCTCCTGCAGGTTTTTGATACATTTTACGCACACTATTAGCCGCATATTGCCGCTATCCACTGCACGCATCACTCATTGGCCCGCATCGACAGTGTCCAGTTCTTGGTCTGCTAAGACATGCTAGAGCAGATTTGGATGGGTATAGAAGAAGTTCTGCAAACACCACTTTGTAACGTTTTCGGCTGTTGTCTTTTGTGCCACCACTGTAGTTCCGATGGCTATCAAGGGCAAACATAACATCTTGAGAAATAACTGAACTGGTGCGCTCATATCTCGCGAATGGAGCGATGCGCGGCCACACACTTCGTAGAAGCGTTTTTTTTGTAATTCACTTGCGCGCTCATTCGTCCCTCATGGTCATTTTCACGATATTGCGTTTTTCTCGTCAGAAAATGCACAACCGTGCAAGACTTACAGAAGGCGCTTCGAGCTGCTCTTCTGAAATTGTCGGTAGAGAAATAGACCGTACTGCTTTCATGCGAACAAAGCAATTTTTGTCTGTTTTATGGTCTCGATGATATGGAATAACACCTCCAATCCATTCATGCGATTGCGCTTCCGCATTGATGATAGATGAGTACCTACCGCAGCACGTTTCTGCATTGCCATGTTCGCTCAAAGGTATCGCTAAAGAAATGAACGGCTGAGTCATGTGCAATGGTGTCACTATTGCACTGCAGCTGATTAGTGAGGCCAGCAAAATATCAGTCCAAATGATAGAAAAAAGTCTTCAGTCCGCTGCCAGTAAAATACTCATGTGGAATGTGCAAAAATTGTGGTTACGAAGGGTAAGTTTTTTGAGGATATGAAACTTTCAGATCCGGGCCTCTAGATGTTTATGCAGTCGAAACGTTTTGCTTTGAGCGTACAATACTGGTCGTGGAGTTTAGAGAAACCCCTGAGATATGCCCACAACAACTATAAATTCCAGATGGGGCATTTTAACATCACGTCAACCTACATTTCGTTTGAGCGCCCGAGTGTTTTGATATGGTCTAGGTGTAAGCTGTCTCTCGCAGATATTCTAAAGAACGTTTTGTTTCGCGTTTGCTTCTAAACAAGCAAGGAGAGTGACTAGGGAATGCGAATTGAATAGTCTGCCGGTTAATAGCGATAATAATTTTCCCTAGCAGTGCTTCCGTGGTTTGCACACTAGAACATGAGAAATAAATGATTTGGATTTTCGCTCACTTAAGCATATGTTCATGTTCATCTTCATTCGTAAACATCTCCTTACGCTTGTAGATCTTAACCTGAATATATTTCATGACGTATAGGATACTTTGCTGGGACTCCTGCGTAGATGCTGTCAAAACTCGTTTGGAATCGGTGCAGGGTTTTCCTATGGGCCAACGAGATGCTGCCAAAGGAGGATTCGAACGAAATCAGCGCCAAGCAGGTTTGTTGGAAAGTGAGAAAAATACAAATGAGCGCATTTTTGTTTTATAATCTGTTCATCAGTATATTGTTTGATACCCTTTGTCCATGTCCTACCCTCAGAAGAATCGTTCGCCGGCGGATGCAGAAGAGAAGGCTGATGGGCAATGGTTTTCTTATGGATCAAAAGAGATTACGAACCGCGACAATTTCGGCAGTTTCGGCTGTGCTGCTCATGCTTCATGGAAAGGTCAGCTGTTTCATCAGTTGGAAACTGAGTGCTGCCTAGTATTAGCAGTGAAGTCGTGTGTTGGGAAAATTTTCGCTGTATTACTGAATCAGAAAGTACCCCCAATATGTTGCTGAGGTGAACGAGCTTTCTATTGGTGTATTAATGATTGGCTAACGTGACTACGTTTACTTTATGTTGAAAATTTTTTGCCATAAAGATGGCTGTCTAGATTAATTTGGTGCCTGCTTGAAAATGAGCATTTTTGGAACTTTTGTCAGGAATACTGACGAGCAGTGGGGATTTGCATAGTCCATTCCATCCATTCGATCTTTTCGATCAGTGCATTTCATTTTAGCGCCCGGAGGAAAACAACCAAAAAAATGTTTTATTTTTTCTATGTCGGCTGTTGTTTTTTTATACTTATGTCTTTCTATGTCGATTTTGATGTGCATTTTTTCATACTTATGTCTAAGCTGATTGTGTGAAAGTTTATATTCGTGACCATATGTCGACTAGGGATGGAGTAATACTTCGTGCTGGAGTTTCGGCCTTTAAGCCATATCATAACAGACGAACCTGAAAACCTTGAGGTAAACACATCCGCCACATTTCATAGAATTATAAAGACTACCGTATTTACGCGAGGGAAAAAAAGACAAAAAAGGAAAAAGAAGAAAACAATGAATTCAAAGATCGCAAGGCAGAAGGTTTCGCCGATATAGATATATTCACATGCGTTGCAACGAACAGAATAAGCAACATCTTTCGTGCAGCAGTGATGTGGATTGTTCGTGGTAGACATAATACTTTTGGAGAGGTTATGGCACAGGTGATCATATAATGGCTAGCGGATGAGAACTTGTAGTAGTGTGGGAAGTGTTGTGGCGCTTAATTTAGTTGAGAAGCGATATTTATTCAGGAGAAGAAAAGGTGGTCTCACTTAGGTAGGGGGTGGAAAGGGAGGCTTGGGCATTCCAGTCGTGTTAATACGTGTTCAAGGAAGAAGAGAGGGGTCGCAAGATGCTGTGACTTGTGGCCGGATGAAAAGTAAGGATAGTGAGCGCTTTCGACATGAATGAGCTAAGCGCGGCGAAGAGGGGTTTCCACACTTCTATGGTCGAGATTGAGGCTGATGATATGGGGAGTTTTTATGAACAGGAATACAACGTTACGTTTGATGTCAGGTTGATGAACAGGGCGCATTAGCAAGAACATTTGAAAAAGGTTTGGTATATCAAGCGGCGCAAAATTTAACTCTAGAACGGAAAACATGTGTGTTAAGGAATGGCAGGTATTGTGCATGTGGGTTTTCGATTGTATATGAGGGAGTGTCAGTATCATTGAGGGTGCCAGGTAGATGTTAGAGATGATTAGCAGGTTTAGATAATCAACATATCGTCGATATAACGAATGCACAAGGTGGGATGCATTTACAATTCGTAGGGTCCGTAATAAATTGAGGGATAACACCATGTTTTTTGCATCGGGACAGCAGATGTTGGCGCTGGTGAGTGTAGGTTAGATACTGATTAAAAGCTGATGGATGTAGGTATGAACAATCCGAATGACTGCTGCATGAAAGATGTTGCTCATTCTTTTCATTGCTGCGAATGTGAATCCAACTATGTCCGCGAAAGGACCGTTTGCTGCACGAGCACATTACAGATCTTATGCTAACCATGCTCTCACCACTGTCGCAATCGCACGTTGCATGTCCAGTGGCCAAGGACGTTACCAAATTCCATAACCTTCAGACTAACATTTGTTTCAAATCACTTGCTCACCGTAGAGGCACACTAATCCGCAAGACCACGGAGGCGCACCTAATAAACTCGCTGAAACTAACGACTAACGGCTGTGTCGACATATCCACCGTCACGAGCCTTCCGTCTCGCAAGCTTCGAATTCACGTTTTTCTTTTTTCCCTGTTCTGCCTTTCCTTCCCGTGCATAAAAGCGGCAGTTATCATAATTCTAAAAAATGTGACAAGGTATATCTAGGTGATGATTTTCAACTTCGTGTGCTATGATTATGGCTGAAAGAGCCGAAACGTCAGCATAAAAGATCATTCCATCTCTACTAGACTTGTTATATGGTCACAAATATAAACTATCATACCATCAGTTTGACATAAACAGGATAAAAATGGACATCAAAAATCCACAGTGGACACAGAAAAAATAAAACAATTTTTTGGTTGTTTTGCTCCGCCCGCAAAATGAAATGCACAAATCGAAAAGATCCTCCGGGTTGGAAATCTATCGTTCCGTGTCTAAATATGTGCTCCACATCCTAATTGCCAGACTTTGGTATGTTGATGCCAACCTCAACTGGACGATGCCCTACTTTCCCCTTGGCCCTTCTATGAGAGTTATATATAGCAGCAGACGTTCCTCTATGCCAGTTTCATTCTCTTAGAGACGACACATCGGCATAAAGTATTGGCAATCTCTATGCGGCGGAATGCGTGGTCAGATATATAGACTAACATGTAATCATGTCTATCAATCATGCGTCTGCTGAACAACAATGCTTTCATACATATATGTTTAAATTGGAGTTATAAATCTGGTTGACTGACATGGTTTCTTATGTTTTTATTAGGTCTTATTGACCGGTTTCAAATGAAGTTGAGTTCGATCTGTTGAAGGGTCCAAGTTTTCGGAACGTTGTGATTATATAGACGATATGATGAAATTTTTTGTGCCAGCGATTTTGAAACAATGGCCGCCCATCTTATCCGAAAGGCGTTTTCTCGCTGAGCATGAAACCGATTTAATCAAGGCCGATATTCCAGGTTTTCAACTGCATAGTTATGATTTTTTTCGGCGAACGTGCTGTAAGCATTTTTTGAGTAGTTTTGGAAACATTATTGCCACTACTGTTGTTGCTTTTATGCACAGTGTTATGCTTTATATGTTTCTCTGGCTTGTTTAGCCTTGCATTCATTGCTGCTCTCCCAACATGCTTCACTTCGATGTCACTGCTTAACATCGTCCCGGTCCCACTTGCATTCCCGGTTGAGCTAAAATCAGTTGCCTGGTAGGCGCTTCGTTCAACTCATCACCAGGCGGCAAAATCATTCACCCATTTGAACATTCTTTCGACTAAAGTTAGACACTGATGACCGGCGTACTGTTAAATTATGAATTTATATCTCCCTAAAAATTCAGGTGAAATTCTCTAATAAAGGAAAATTTTGAGGAAATTCTATATGTGCGTTTGTCTTGTTCATGTCGGGCTTGCTATCAAGTAATGTGGCTAACCACGTACATAATTTCATGGTTTGATTATAGCAAAACGTTTTCTTTTAGATCTTCCATGTTTTTTCTCGCAAATTTTATTCACTGAGACTTCATTCTTCCTGCCATACCTCATGCACGAGTCGAATTTGAATCGCAGCAGCCACTTCGCGAGGCAGCACCTTTACACGTGAGCACACCGCTCCGCTCCCTTCAGGCAGATTCCACTCATGCGCAGATCGAAAAATGCCTAACACCTATCGGGGTTAGATGAATTAGTCACCAACCAAGCACTTGCTATTCTTCTTCATCGAATTTTCTGAAGGTCAACGTTTCCATCAAACAAGACCATGTTCATAAGTGCATATCACGCTTGCACGATTCGTGTATGCATTGCAACTGTGCTACTACACTGTCATCCAATGTAACGATTTGTTGAACACTGGCTATCGGATGAGAAAATTGCGCATTTCGACTCTACCTGAGCTTCTCTGTATAGTGTATTATATA
>QEWY01002984.1:18396-43235 GCA_006503575.1 Baylisascaris schroederi
ATATACATATATATATATATATATGTATATATATATATATATATATATATATATATCCGCTGCAAAATCCTCCTTCGGTGCCTCATCGTGGCGCAGTGGTGGCAACGGTCGTTCGATAGCTATGGTAGCGGAGCGTAAGCCCCAGCAGGTCTAACCATGCTACAAAGGTATTGAACTGTCAATCCTACAGCGTGGTCGATTCATACCCCGAATCACCAGACCATGCCTGCTAGAGGTTGAGGACCGGCTAAATTCGAAGAGAGGTAATGGCCTGCTCGCCTAGCCAGCGAGGTGGCGTCATCTAATGGCTAAAACAATGCACGGAAATGGGCCTCAGTACCCTACAACGATTGGGGTAAAACCTGGCCGAGAATGGCGAGGATGAGACCAAAATGGAAATGCATTGTGGCCGCAGCGTGCACAACGTTCGATAATCCGGCCTATCAAGTGATCAAGTGATATATAGTACATCTTCACGTGGCATAAAAAACTGGCGATATCGAGTGTAATTGATACCCAACTTCTTTAAAATGTCCTCATGGAGAAATTTTTCCAACTGAATACTACTGCGTGCATTTCGTCGTGAAAATATCGTCTGTGGCGACTAGAGGTTGAATCCGCGAAAGCCGTGACGTCGGTTCTGGAATCTGGCGTTGAGGTCGGCCAGCTGCCCAAGGCTGCGTAGAGGCGGTAGCTGCCCAACGATGATCGTGGTCGTCCGTCCTTGCCTCATAAACTGTCCCATGAATGGGGAATCGCTATGAATTGAAAATCGTCTTTTTTCCGTTCCATGAATGGGGAATCGCTGTAAATGGAGCATCGGGTTTTTCTCCGATCCATGAATAAGGATTCCCTTGAATGGAGAGTCGTTACTGTGAATAGGGACTCGTCGCTGTGAATGGAGAATGGCTACCTGCTGTCATGCTGATTCAGCCGCATCGTGTTGCTGCTTGATTTGAAAAAGTGCATCTTGGTGCATTATGAATTGAATGAGTGCGTCTTGGGTGCGCCTTGATGCACGTCATTGAAAGAATAGTCATTTAGCTGATGTAATCAATCGGAACTCTTCTGTATGAGGTTCCAACACTCCGATGATTCGACTGCGAAAAATATTTCAAGAGAATAGAAGTTCTGCATGAGGAATGAGAGATGAAGGTTATTAGGCTTGCTTGGATCATGCTTTCGAACCAGGTTCCCGTGTGAGGAAGAAAGGCGGAATGGGGTGCATGCAGCGCTCAGGGATGAAGAGTTTAGCTCTAACCGCTTCCTTGCAAGGTCCCTGGCGGTCTTTTGTCTTCTTGCGTCTTCTCGAAGAACTTGCGGAGCAGGACGTATCTCCGAATCCTCATTCTTTATTTGCAACAATCTGATCGTTGCATTTATGTTGCCGCCACGCTTCCTGCCCCGTACGAGAACCTGAGGCCATAGAAAAGCAAATATCAGCGCAGCCGTTATCGTAACTACTCCCAACGTTCCCAGTCTCCAGTGCTTTGGTAATGTTTCTAGGGCTTCCACGATTTCTTCAGCGATATTACCGGCGTCATCTCCCAGTTCTTGTATTAGATCCTCGAAAATGTCTGTCCAAGACTTGTTGGTCAGTGTCGAGAAGCATCCTGGGTCTTCGAAACCGGAGTCATCTAGGCGTTTCGAGGGCAGGTTGAATAAATCGCAATGAGAGTTTTGCGGTGTGTGACGCGTTGAAAACGATACTTGCAGGCGGAGTGTTAGTGGGTCCAGCCTGCCGGATGATGTCGTGGTGTTATCGAGAGGTCCTTTCCAGGGGCTGTTTATTTTCCTCGATTTGTTTATCAAATCTCTTGAGTGTGGTACAACAAACGCTTCTTTTGTCCCCACTGTGATGTGCAGCCATTTGCAGCAGCTCCCCCGTCGTTGGTGATTCCACTTCACCCTTGTTGCGTTTACCCCGTAGCTCTTGGACACCAACAGCAGATTATCAACGTATCTGGCCGATGCGTCCTGACAGTCCAGAAGAAGTTCCGCAGCCGCTGTGGGATCGCTGAAACTGATCCAGCGTATGAGCTGTACGAATTCGTTTTCAGCGATGCATCGTTTCAACGCTTGCTGCTTTCCCTTCATGTCGAGTAGATAGTACAGGCGTTTTCTGGGTCAGTGACGTTCCCAATATTCTCAATTAGTAGCATTCCTCGGTTGGTCTTGTTGAGTCTTCTAGAGGGATTTGATCGTGAAGCGGTTGCTATAACGAAGTCGTGTGGTCGAATGTAATGATTTTTTTCGGATCGTAGCAGGTCACTGCTGTAATAGGGGGCTGTTTTCCTTTCTTCCATGACGTAGTTCACCGTAGAGTGACAACAAATTCCGAAAAAAACCATAGGGATAGGTGAGTGGGTTTTTCGTTGACCGTTTATTTGTAATATCAGTACGCATCAGTCGATACTGACGTAACTGCTTCTTCCCACTGAACTGGCGACAGTCCGAAAGTGGGACGTTTTCGACGCTTAGGTGTATTTTAGCATTTGCAGACTCCAACGTAGGAAAACCCAAGTGCAAACTGTTTGACTTAGACCAATACACCGCATCGATAGCAATTAGGGATTTTTGACGAAGTGCAATTTTCTTCGTCGTCCATTTGTCCAGAGTTCTCTTCCTGCAGTTGATTTGTGGTGGAGCTGCAGGAAGGATCCCAGCAAGTTGCTAAGGACAGACTTGTATCTGCAAGGGCATTAGAGAGCCCTGGCTGATCATCATCGCTTCAGTGACTGCGACTAAGTAGATTGGGATCAGGTGACCCCCTGAAGTGGGAGTCTGAAAGATGGCTTTTTTGTGTGTGGATGCTCTTGCTGCGGTCGCTGCTCCTTTGCTGCGCGTGAAAAACCTGCTTCGAGTCTTCGTAGTCGGCCGGCTCTCACTTTTGGTCGTTTGCTGTGTGTCAGTCGAATTATTGTCCTCCCTCTCCGATCTACACTCCTCGCTGATCTCCAAAAGGAAAAGAAGGAACGTTGGTCGTTGCAATGTCGGACCGTTACCACTGCGAATTTTGACGGTGCGGATGTGCTGATCCTTGCTTAGTTTCGCCTCGATGATTCTTGCCAATTGCGAACATTCTCTCGGTGTTGAAAGGGATCCCTGATTTACTACTGCTTCTGCTGCCCCAGTGAGTGGCGTTGTCCTATAGCGCTTTTCAAAGCTTGCTTCACAGTTCCCACCATGCGTTCATAGACCCCACTTTTGCTGGGTACTAACAAGGGTCCAGTCTAGGCTTTTTGCTTCGGGACCAGTTTCAGAGCCCTCACTGTTTGACGGAAGTTGGTACCGTTGTCTCAGAGCAACTGCTGCGTGCCGCAGCAATTGCTCTGAGCAGTTGTCTTTTGCGATGAGTCGTCGAAGGCAGTGTATAAACGCATTTGTGGACAAGTCCTCGGTGAACTCCAGATGAATCGCTCTCGTGGCAAGACAGGTGAAGAGAGCTATCCACTTTTTGTGATTACCACCCGCTTCCTTCACCATGATAGGAGCAAAATAGTCGGCTGCGGTGGGTGTGAACGCCGAAACTGTTTGCGCTCTAATCGTCGGTAAGGTGAGCATTTTCAGAAGTGCAAAGTTTTTCGCTTTCCGCCATGAACACAAGAAACAATGGTTTTGCAGCGCCTCCTTGACCGCTTGTCACCTTGTGCTGCCCAGTAGCGTGTTCTTAATCGGGTGAAGGTACTGGAGGCTGCTCCGTGCAGAAGCAGTCGATGTTCGCGAAGAATGAGGAGATGGATGATGCGTTCATTCTGCAGAAGGAATGCGGGTGATTTGCTGCTATAAGGAAGCAGTGTTTCCATGAGTCAACCATCACGTCTCCAAGCTTCGTACTCGTCCTTGAAGAGTTCCCACTTCTCAATGTCGTCCTGTAATGTTGTCTTCGCTTGGGCCTGATGGAGAAGACAAATTTCGGCCGCCTGCAGATCACGACTGGTCAGTGGGTCTTTGGTCGAGTATGCAGGGAGCCAGTGACAGGAGTTTTTTCAAGTCATACGAATGAATCGTATCACCCAAGCTATTGCACTGATCATCCACTCCCAACTGCTGAACCTGTCCACATTGGGAATGCTGAACGGCTGTATAGGTTAGGAAGCTGGCGCTGCGCTTGTCCGTTGATGAATGATTAGCGTCAGCAATGATGGCGTTAACATCCTATCATGCCTCCAAGAGAAGAGTAGATGGTTCTGTTGAGGACGGTCACCGAAGTTTGCCTTCCGGCAGCCAAGAAGGTCCAGACACCGCTGGCGATTTCGCATCAGTTCTGCTGCAGGGCATCCCCGGGTAACGATGTCAGCGCAGTTATCGCAACTCCTGACGTATACGTATTTTACGTCTTTCGAGAACCGTATTTCGTTGAGGCGATTTTGTGCGAGCCGAGGCAGTTTGTCTTCTTCTCCGTTGTAAGCCAAGGGATTTCACACTTGCTGTCGGATCACAAATATTTTTGTAGAGCCCGCAGACGCAATTGTCTCGATACAAAGTTAACGAGGCGTGTCCCGATTATTACTCCGAGCATTTCTAGTCTGGGAATCGTAAGCTGTTGTGCTGTATCATTGTACCACAAGTTTCGTCATTGCGGTTTTTTTCTTCTTTCTTTGTGAGCCAAAATCAAGGGAAAAGGCATATGCGCGGGAACAACGTTGCCAAAGCACTTTTTGTATAGATTTTTTGCCTCCGAAGACGTTTGGGATAGAAAAGGGCGAGCAAGGTGGTGTGAAATCTTTGGTGGAAGAAAGGAATTCCCTTCTATATGTTTGAACTAAAAGCTAAAAGCGGTAATAAACTTGTCTGAAAATTTGCATACAATGCATTGAGAAATTTCATAAGAAAAAGAGGCGCATTAGCGGAAAAGCGTCATTTTGGCGTAGGTTAAAGTCGCTGTGTTTATTGAAGTCTCTCGAGTGATGGCAAATCTGCCGACACAGGAAGACGCATGAGCGTTTGGGCCGATTGGCTCGCCATTTCCTGACAACCCAGTGAAAACGCATGGGCGGAACAAAATGTACATTGCGCTGTGGTGCAAGAATGGGATACCGATGCATGGGAGGGCGTGGAACAACGTAGGAGTCATGGAGTGTTTTTTACCATTCAAGGTGGTCGAACTCACCGGAATCAAGGACTTCGACGGCCAAATCCAGGTACGGAAGTACTTTTTGTTCTGCATTGTAATCTCTTCATCCGGGCGAGTCCTGAGAATATCTTGTTTCTCTGAGGTAGTTAAACTGACGGCGATGCGAGTCTGACAGAATGGTCGAT
This sequence comes from Baylisascaris schroederi, assembly GCA_006503575.1. NCBI lineage: Eukaryota > Metazoa > Nematoda > Chromadorea > Rhabditida > Ascarididae > Baylisascaris > Baylisascaris schroederi. Next base: position 23,659 of record QEWY01002984.1, read on the forward strand.
GACATATTGTTTTGCAAAGCTGTTAGCTAAAAGGTTCATGCCTTCTACACTCATGTAATGAAATGCTTCAAAAGCGTTACATTCTGTCATATGGAGAACAGTAACTCAGTGACAAAAGCGCTTCACATTTTCAGCTTCTGTTCAGGCCATCGAATTGCGGATACTGTGCGAACTGTGGAAAAGGTGCAAAAGCGGTAGCAAATCTTGAGGAATACATGGAGAGTTTTCTAGCTAGCAGAAGTGAGGATGGTTCGTATGATCCTCTACGCCTTGAGCAGAAGCTGGTCAATTTCAGAAAGCCAGGTAGTTCATTTTTTTTCACTGCATGGATGTTTGGCTCGGTGACACTGACCTTGTTTAAGGTTCTGAATAAAGGCGATCATAATAAACTCGGCTCTTAGTATGAATGGACCCAATACAAGGATCGCCTCGAGAAATCGGAGAACAGGCAGATGGTGAAGTGTGGCGATTCGTTGCTTATATTATGGAAGGACCGTCCTGGCGGAGCTTTGCTCGGTTATCTCGACAATAAAACCGAAACCGTACGTTTCTCTGTTGGTGTGAACTCCTATCTTAGAAAACTAAAATAAAGTATTTCTCAAAGAAGAAGTCGTTATAAAAATAAGTTCGACTTCCACATATTTAGGTGGCGAAATTCTATATTATTTAGGCATGGCTTTCTCACGATGAGAAAGCAGAGAGCTTTCAAGGAACGCCAATCGGCAACATGTGGATAATTGTGCGCAACATTAAGGATAGACCTGAGAATTGTGAATGTGGAATTTGTCCAAAACCTCCACCACCACAACCTGTGCCAGGTCCAGATTAATATATCCTATATCTCACTTACCGTTTGAACCGTCACCGCAGTCGGACTTTGACTGTATATTTACGACATGGAAACTAAGATGCCTACCGTCGTTGATTGCGGTGGTGTTGGAAGCTCAGTGGTAATCTGTTGATATCACAGTTTCGTTTTTCCATAATAGAAGGAAAGATGCATCGTGAGAAGAACAAAGAAGAAAAAAATCTCATCAACATCATGTAACAAAGAGAAAATCTGGCTGCTGCAGACTTTTGTCATGGCCAACATTTTTAATGTGAATTTTCAATGCGTAGAAGTGATAGTGATAAAAGAGTGCTATTAAGTATGCCATTAATAAGGCATACTGTTACACTACAATTCATTGATGGAAAATGCAGCTCTCGTTTTTTTCGCACTATTTGTTGCTAAAGTAGCGACTTGTGCAACCCTGTTTAGGTCCTCCACCAGCATTGGTAACGATCGATGAATGGATGGATGTAAGAATGGGCGATCCTTTCCCTGAAAAGAATTTGATGAAAGCGCTCTAAAAAACGTTGGATACAGTGCCCAGTGAAAGCCCGGATCAATACGTCGCTCTTTGGTACCAAGAAGAGAAACCGATTATGGGTCGAATCTGGAACGAGAATGGCGGCGTAAGTGGTGTTGCAGAAAATGAGTAAGGTTTAGCTATGGCACGGTATATCTGCGAGTTCCAAAAAGAAACTAGTTGTGAACTAAAAACTAAAAACGGCTCAGAAGGCTAAGAGATCCAGAAGATGTAGGAGGCTAGGAGATCAAGTGTAACTTTCAGTCTGCTTTGTTGAAGTAACCTTGGTGTGGAAACGTCTGCACGCTGCTTTTTTGGGACCAGAGAAGTAGACCACTGTTTCGTACGTGGACTATGGTGCTCAGGATCGAAAACAATTTTTTGGACTTTCCATCTTTCAACGCAATGACCCGGACATCAGTGAATATTGTGCAATTTCAAATTGCGGCTTCGTTCGGATGGTTCAACAATGAGTACAGCAGCAAGGTTGGTTCACTGCAAGTGCTCGTCGAATTGGGTGACTGTGTACGTGGTTTTAACTACTGTTGGATTCCGTTTCCAGTTTGTGGTCAATTTGGGTAGAAAGAATGGATTCCTGTTTATGTTGACTATCCCAAAGGAATCGTATCTCCATGTGCTGTCGATTTCGATGGTAAACAGATTCTTGGCAAGGTTAGTTGTTATTTTTGCCGATCGAATGATCCTTTTCAATGATCTAATGCGTCTCTTATCTCCTTCAACAAGCCCGCCGATTAGTCGAATTATTTGTCGTCTGTTTTTGTGCATAACCGAGGTGAGCAATACGACATCTGATAAGTGTAGTGATTTATCAAATGGATGAGGTGACTAGCTTGCTGGTGAAATTTGCTTTCAGTGCTGATCGCAAGTAACTTCGTAATAAAAAGGAGAGTGCTGCGTTCGATGGTAAAGAAAACAGCCTCGGAGGCCCTAAGGTGCAGCAACAGATGGTTCCTTGCCGTAAGGCAAAGCCAGGATACAAGTTCGACGCTAGGTCTTTCTAAGCATTACTTTCTGCTACTGCGTAATTTGTTGTCCATTCCGCTATGGAGGGGCTTCTTTGCTGTTCCAATTCGATCGCACACCTCCGACCCAGCATGTATCTCTAATCAAGTGTTCATGCCGTTATTTTCGTTGTTATTCTAGTGCAAGCGCGGAAAATGCGCAAACGTTTGCATGCATTTTGCTCCAGTCGTTGACTAGGAAAGTTTTGGATCGTTTAGTGCAAGTGAACTCATGCGACGAGATGAGGATGAGGTGTTTGGCTATGTAGTGGTGTTTCCGTCTTTTAGAAGAACATGCAAGATGACCACCGAATGTGTGATCACAAAGAGTGATCGAAATTCAGTGAAATAGCCGAATAGCCTGATACTTGAGGAATGACAAAGAACACAGCTGCAAGAAATGTGCTCACATGCCAGTTTGTAGCAGTGAACGTGGACGTGCCTCGTGTTACTCAGTTCGACGTCATATTATTGCCAATATCAGCATTCGTCATTTGAACCTAACCGAGGTGGGTGATTTTACACGCGAATCATCAGTCTTTACGGCCGGCAAAACCCTTAATATGCTAACTCGTAAAGACACATTATGAACGCTTTGAAGTGCAGAGCATACCACGGTTTTATGGCGCATACATTGCGAGCGGTTAATAAAGCATCAGCATCAACTGCGATGATAATGGGCGATGCTGACTATGGCCACTTCGCTATTGAAACGGAGTTTATAGCATTCAATAAGTCTTTACCTGAATCCCCTTCTTCCAGCGCTCTTTTTAATTCGCTCATAGAGGTAGCATTGATGACTTCTTATGCTGCTTGCTGAACTATGTTAATAGATGCATGCATCATTGTTTACCATCTTTCAAGGTATCGCGGAGAATTCATGATTTGCCAGATTATCAAATTTAGTCGGTCCATACTAACACCAAATGTCCTGCAGACAGTTGAGTTTCTTTGAATTGGACAGTTTTGTAACAGAAGCAGAAATTCTTCGAAGGATACACCTGTTGTCAACTGCATTGACACCACTGATAGAGAAACACAGTAGTCCCCAGTATCATAGTCATAATTCTATGATCACGCGAGCAGTATTTGTCCGTTATCAGTAGGTGCATAGGTTTGATTTGATAACGATACTTTTCAAAACCTTTTTTCGAAGTGCATGCCGAACAACAGGTATATCATTCAAACCTTTCTCATTGTGTTATCTATAGTGCTGCTCTATCTTTAGGTGCTATACCTGCTTACAAATGTTTTGGTTAAGTTCATCATGATGTGCAGGGCCTCTTGAAATGATATCGCTGTTGCGTTCGCAAATTCATCCAACTTCATAAGTAGGAAGTTGACTTCTGGCTCTATCTCAAGTATATTATTTATGTGTTTCCGGTGTTTAAGGAATCGCATGCATTTGCTGTATAAGTATAGCAAACAGTCTGTTAGGTGAATCTCCATTTCATTGGCTCTTTCCATGAGAGCGACCATTATCGGATATCCATTGCGAAAAATATGTTGCCACATCGATTACAAACAATGATGGCCGTGTGAGATTGCTCGTATATGCGTTTTCCAGAAAAATTTCGAGACAACCGATGGCAGAGGAACAGGGAGTAAATATATGGGATCCATTTTCTCCTTGACCTTTTGAGACTTCTAATTTTGTTCGTTCCCGATACTTCAAGTGCTGCCTTTTTGTATGATGTGCAGATGAACAGCTTCCAAAGTTAGAGTACAAATTAATGCATAGGCGGGCTGAATATCTGTTTGTGACAACCATTTATTCCTGACAACTAATGGACACTACAGTCTACTGGCGTTTAATCCAAGCAAACATAATTTCTTCGAATTTAGGTTATTGTCACATTTCAGTAAATAAATGAACAAATTAAGATATTTTTTCGGCATGTATTTTATTGGAAAGTCAATTACCACTAATATCGTGGTCTCAGAATTCCCAAGCGACAATCCACGTTTCCCTTTCTTGCCCTTTTAGGCAACATGAATCTTATGAGCAGTGGGATTGGTTCCACACTTTTAAAAAGTACGCGGTGCAGCATCTTTTCTTTCTTTTGATGTTTTTTATGGCTTTGTTGATGCAGGTCAATTCTTTAATGCTTTACACGATATCAATTAAGTATTTGTTTCATCCGCCTTTACCCGGCGCCAACTAGCCATTTCCACTTTTTTATTTGACAATCACTCATACGCTTTTTCGCTTCTTTCGCATATGACATGTTCCATTACAGAAGTTGACCAAAATGTTTCCACCTCCTGCGCTTCGAAATAATGACCAAAGAGCGAGTGGTAGACGGCATGTTGGCACTTAATGCCCATTCGGTTGGGCACTTTTGTTTTCATGAAACCTTGTTCTTCTAACGTTCTTCGTCTACAAAACGAGAATTATATATAAAATGCTTTCCCAAAAAAGCCAATATATGAGACAAGAGAGGAGAATCTAAACAAACGCAAAATCACGTCCTCATTCTCTTCAATGCTCTTATAAACAATTTCGAGGATCGTTGTGAGCGAACAGACGCCGCTAGTGACAATGCATCGCGATTGCACTGAAGTAGCTACTGTAATTTGGACGCTTAACTTATTGAGTTCAGCTTTCAGGAAATCATTTTGAAAGCATCATATTTACCTCATGATTGCTATACACAGCATCCAGCCAGCGAAACAGTTTTTTTGACTGTTTCAGTTGACCTACCAGCCGATAGGTTTTGAGGTTGAAAAGCAATATGATTTTTCAAAGAAATTAAATTTCATGAAATTTGAAGCATTCATTGAACCAGTCCGATGATGAAAATGTTTGATTAGTGATGACGGCGGCGTGTTTGGTGACGAAACTAAGGATGGACTATCAACATGATTGGAGCGGAACATCGCGGAGATATATCCGTCTAAAGACCCGATGAAGGATATGAACTGACGATTGTATGCAGATAGTCTATTCGATCGATTAGCCTTGTTAAATCATTCTCACGTTTTGCTGAGTTTTATCAGTTGGGATGATGTTGAGAATTTTAAAGTGATACAGAATTTTCTAAGATTCTATAAGTTCAGAGCTCCTTCTTGCAAGGATGCGGAATTTCAATGCGTTTCTTACAGATACTCTATGATGGCTTGTTGCTTTTCTTTTTTCATTACCAACTACCATTTGCGCTCGCATTCAACATTGCGCCACTTCACTGATGTGGTTTTATGCCATCCATAATCCACCATTCACTGAATAACTTGATGACCTAGCTGGCGGAAACTGTAGCTGCAGCACTGATTATGCTGGTCATGATCGTTGAGTGCGCCTCAGTGAGCATTAACGGGTCTCTTTCGCTAAAGCATGATATCGTTACACCTTCAGGCCGCTAATTTTGTCTTCTCGTGAAAGAGAAGGGAAAAATTTTTTGCATCAGCTCAGCATCCATGCCGATACTATGGAGTTGATGCTTTTTAGTAATAGGGGTTGAAATGGAGTAAAATGTTATTAACCGATTGCTCTTCACTCATATCTGCGGTTAAGATAAGTGGTGGTTGTGTTTCAAGCAGATAGCAACAGCGGTCACTTCCGTGCTCTTAGGCATTTTAATTAATGAGCTCTTCTGAACTGCGAAATTAGAGCTCTGAAATGCTTTAATGCGGCAATGAATTTCATCTCAAAATGGGAGTAAATTTTATTTACAACCGAAAAAGTTGTGCAATGATAAAATATTCCGCACCTTCATTTCTGCTTTAATGTTTCATTTAAAAAAACTTCTTGAAAAGTTACAAACTTCCATCTGTTTTTCATTGTCTCATTGCGTAGAATTTTTCAGGAATATACAAGAATCGTTTACCGTTTCTTTAGTGAGCTCGTTTCCTTGAACAATAAGCATCCTTTGCAGTACTGCTATCTAAATTTGCCATTTACAACAATTCGTTCATCATGCATGATCTACTTTCTCTAGCAAATCGTGAAAAGCTTCGTTTTCTATTTCAGAAACTAGCCGTTATATCTAATATAGCAGAAATAGTCGAGGTAATTTCTGTATAGTAAAAGTATTCCAAAGAATTTCTATGTAGATTTTTGGCGGTTTCAGACCCATTCAAAAGCGGACAACTTTGACGGAGCTTAGAAAAATGCGATAAATACTTGTAATATATTCAGACATTTCGCATATCTGCGCAGTTTTTACATATTACTTTATTATGTTCTGAAAACTTAATTCATAAGGAAGGAAGTTACAGAAATATTGTTCTTATCAGGCATGATTACACTGTTGATAGGGTCTCTATGCTGCTGCATGGGCTAGAAATTTCGTCCATCCACGGGAGTCGGCAGAGTAACGGATAGAAAAAAATTTCGAAATTTAACCATTTGGGAGAGAATTTTCATGTTTCTTCGAATAATATTACACGTTACTTACCATAAATTAAGCAGATCAATCTCTGACTCCTAGTGTATTGTAAATTACTCTTGGTGGAATTCGAATGAAATAAACAATTTTTGATTGAATGCTTCAATATTTGTTTGCTATTAGAATTATAAAGAAAATTTCATTTCAAATTTCTATCAGTATTTCTAGTAGCTTTTCATAATTATTAAGTAGTCTGCAATGAAGTCAATCAACCGGAAAAAGATGCTCTGAATGAATAATAACTGAATGGAAGGTGAAGACCGCACCTTATATCTACCCCACTTTCCTCTAAATTCAAATTACCTGAGTCTCCAATATATGTGAGACGAGAAAATAAAATCTTTTCATGTATTAGTTTTCCCGAATATTATTCAATTTCTCTGCAAAAGTTGTTTAGGAATCATCAGAATATATATGGATGCTTCTCATCGTGGCATATTGGGGCTTATCCGCTCATTGCAAGCAACAGTTGAAGAGGGATATTACCGCTAAATTGCTCACGACTACACGATATTTGCGACTAGTTGAACGTTTCTTCTTTTCAAACCATTCCGCACGCAATCACTGATGTAAAGCTGACGTCATTATGTTTAATATTGCAAGCTAAAAAATATACCAAAGAAAGTTGTTTTAATGAAACTGTTATTATGAAGGAACAATTTTTTCTAATATAATACCTATAACGTTCTTGTTCGTATGATGATTGAAATCGATTGATCGTGAAATTAAAAAAACATATTGAAATATATATCTTCATTTTAGTTTTGTATTTTAATAATTGTTATGGTTGAATCTATGCCTGAATGTGTGCCTGTTTGTGCCATCCTCTGACTAATGAATTGTTGCAGAGTTATTAGCTTGAAATTAGTCGATCTGCTGCTTAATCTCCGCAATAAATATAAAAATGTTTTAGAATATTAGATATGAGTATGTGAACATAGGCAGGTGGCCATCACTTCAGAGTTTTACTAATCTTTTCATGTTTATTAGCATCTTGCAGCACTCAGTCTAACAATTTTTTCCAACTGTTTGAGGCAGGTGCGTCCATCAATGGCTTTTCGGGGATAGCTACAATCTCAGCTCTGCAAAGAATGCGCGTTATAACAAGCACATATTTCTTCAGGTTTTTCATAGGCTTTCTGCTCGTTTAAGACCTTTTACTTCAAAGAAGCTAATATCCTACCGAATGGCCGAAGGTTTTGTAGGCAAAGTTTCTCACGAAACTGCTCGATCTAGCCATAGGCACTTCAGTCTGTTCAGTAAGGGAATGGGAGGGCTAGGGAGTGGGAATTGAGGAGAGAGTGGCAAACAATTAATATCGATAATCAAATGCCTTATAAACAGCGCCTTGTTCACTACTTTTGTGCTATAGGCCATTGAGGACTATCGCCGAGGATCCGCATTCTATCCAATGCCTTTATAACGCACAAAAATATAAACGTTGTACTCTAAGGGTGCAATAGAAATTGCATATTACCACTCTGAAATCGCTGCATTTTGCTTCAGAAATCTCTCAAATTCTCACAATAAATGCCACTGATCTTGAAGTTATCAATTTCTTACAGTAAAGAAGCGCAGAAGAGCATCCGAAGGAAGTCAAGAAAAAAAATACTTCATTTAGCTTTTCGATTCACCTAAGATATTTGCAAAGTTTCAATAATGTTTCTAGGGCTGACGTTTGATCAAAATTTGCCCATAAATATTGGTCTTTGTATCAACCTATATTAGTTGAAGGTAAATTTGAGCATATGTTCGCCGTTCATTTCACCAATTTTAACAGCGTTTTTGCAGAAATTAATGCATATGAAATATTATTAATCCAAACATTAAAGAGCCTAGATTCAGCATACGATTGAACTTTCATCTATGATGAACTTTGTGTGATTTGCTTCTGCGGACATTCGAATATGCCTTTTGGATACGTTTGCTGTGGTTGATTATTCCGACTACATTTTTAATACTTTATTGCGAACAAGACTTTATTGCCGGGAATCTTCCGAAATATTTCACATTTTTCCAATTTTGTCCAGCGCATAAAATGGCGGCAACGACCCGACCAAACTCGAGGCCGGAACGTGATAGCTCCCCACACTGCCTCAACAAACGACGAAAAAAATGTAGCCCACGTCAGCCGAGACAAACCAGATTACACAGGAAGCCGGCTGACACAGACCACCCGACAAACTAACTTCAGAACACGCAAACTACAATGCTCCCTTCGGCCGCAAAGGCAGCCTCCCTTGTCAACTGGACGCAACGCTCGACACCATCAATGCTCAGATAGGAATATCGCACCAGACGATGAAGGCCGCCACGACGCTTCGCTGATAGATCAAAAGCGCGGCACATATGAAATCGCCGATCTCAGCACTACTCCAGAAACAAAATATGAGTGCCATGCCTCAGTGTGTACCTAGGACACCACTGAATCCGGGACTTTCGCAGCCAGAAGGTGGTGTCAAGGATTCGACCAAAGCCAACGCGCGAGCGTCACAGCTCGCCACAGTGCCTCAAAAAACGATGAAAAAATTCAGCTCAAGTCAGCCGAGAGAAATCAGATTACACAGCAACCCGGCTGACACAGACCACCCGACAAATTGACTTCCGAACACGCAAACTACAATACTCCCTGCGGGCGCAACCCTCAAAAATCCGTAGGTCGTCGGACACACCTGTGGGATCTCTAAAGGACCGACGCGGGCTCCCTTGTTCACTGAACACGACCACGGCCTGTTGTTTCAACAGGCCTCATTCACTGTGAACACACATAGGCAAATCTTTAACCAGCGCCACTCTCGATTCATCTACTTGTACTTGGAATCAGCCCCCAAAAAGTTGTCAATGAAGTCCCCAGTTAAAATACCGAGAGTGGCGAAACATAATGCATAACAGCAATTACACCAGCAATGAAACAACAACATACTGCAGCAACAACAACAACCATGAAGAAAATTACAGAAAAGCACAAAATGCGAAAACATGAGTCTGATAGAAAATACAAAATATCATTTCCGTTCATCACAGATGCTGTCACCATTTCTATTCGTATGCACAAAGGCGCACCTCCGATGACCAGCGACTGTGGTACCATCAGGACGTTTTATACGCCAAAATCAGTACAATTTTCCGAGTTCGCAGCAAAGCTCCAAGCGTTGCGGAAGCAAAAAACGAGACCAACCTCAACACATTCTGCCTCCGAAAGACGGTTTTTGACTTTCGTCGAGAATATGTAAGCTGTACGATATATCCTACAAAAGAGCAGTACTTGCAGAGCTTTTGTTTACCTTCATGTGCTATGGGACACCTCAAAACATCAGATAACCAAGATTTAATCGTTCCCTCGCCCCCTTCAGGATATTATAACATCCTTAGGGATTCTTCTCTCATAAATAAACCATCCTCTCTTGTAGTTCCTTCGCAAAGATAAACACATCCGATCTACCAAAAATCAAAACTTCGTTTGTTTTGTCCATTTTTTTTATGATTTAGGGTGCGCATTTCTAAGTGACTTATGTATGAACGAATGAAATGAAATGTTTCGAAAGAAGCCTTATGAAAGACTTATTTACTGGGGTCGTTTCCAGCAAACAATGAGATGTGAAGAAATGCTTGTACGACGCGCGGGATTTCGTTCGGCAGTTCTGACCGCTTTTATCCAAAGCACGTTGTTCATGCTGTTCAGTTGCCTCATATCAGCACTGCAGATTTGCTTGAAAAACTTGCCTTGCGATCCGAGATCAGAATAAATCTACGTGTATGTCTTGGTGACTTGTACGCTCGAGCTGATATAGTAATCTCGATGGGTTTTGGACATGAAATTGGAAGGGAATGTAATTCGGCAGGCCTTCTTAAAGCTACTGCGGTGTCCCTGTCCAAAGTTAATTTCTGTTCTGGTTATTCCTCTGGAAACCTTCTATCAACTGTTATCAAAATGCTCTCTGTTTTTTGCTTTCCTTAGCCACTTTTTTGGTTTTTAAACGCATGGTTACGTGCAATGATGACCTTACATATGCTTTATTGCTTCCCTGTGCATATATATATATATATATATAATATATATATATATATATATTGTACAAGTAATTTCATGCTTTCTTTATTATTTAAATAGAGTATTACTATTACTATTAAGTGATATGTAGCGTGACATTTTCAAGGATATGTATTCTTGCATGAGGAGTTAACACGTACCGAGATACACTGAGCAATAACATGCCTTTTCGCACTTGACCTCTGCACGTGATGACGCAGCCATTGCATTGCAAGTACTGTAAATTCTCTCTTCACCCTTTTGTTCTTGTTGATTTTTTCCTTCAATTTATCATTATTTATAAAAGTTTTATAAAGAAAATATGACACGGTAGATAACCTATGAGAACAAAAGGTGACCACGTTTCTGCCCTTATCCGTTGACGTGTGCGCCTGAGTTAGGCGCAGGCCATCGTCAGAACGAAACGCATAACCCTGTTAGTATAAGAATCCGTATAGACAACTGAAGTAACAGTAGAAAAATAGAAGGGAATAGAAAAGGAATAGAATGGTAAATCGTATGGGAATAACTGAAAAATGTAAATTGCTGAAAATATGAATGATTAAAACAATAATAGTAACCTCGTTGCGATAGCTCAAAAGAATAAAGTAAAATCAAAGATTTAGAGCACTGTATTGAAAGAAACACTGGGTAAAGAAAGGAACATGTATAATTTATCTACAAACCTTGAAAACAGTGGACAAAAGTATAAACGCCAATGCATGATGAAGTGTGCGGTCGACGTGAGTGCACTAAAAACGCATGTGGTAATAGGATAGGCCCAACTGGAGATGTTAACGGTATTAACCGTATATTCGCAACATGTAGAGTGATATTTATTTGATCTGTGTTTAACATTAGACCTGTCGTAGAAATATGAAAGACATTTACAGATAACTAAACCTTCGCACGACGAAATGCCAATAAAAATTCTAGAATGAAATTTTAAAACTGGAGTTAAGTTGCAAGGGAAACAAATCCATGCATGGAGCATGTAATACAGAAGCTACAGTATTATTGAAGCCTATATTATGAATATTTAAGAGCAATGATCAATAAATCTTAGTATATATGATCAAAGCGATCGTACTATAGATTAGCAGCACAAGTAGAGCAATATTTACTTAATGCTAACCTATAGAAATACTTTCTTTATGCAACAGATTTTTAGGGTTATGCATAGAAAAAAAGGATTTAAGCGAAACGAATGGTTAATAAATAGATCCGTTTTATCATAGACACTTGAAATTACACCATCAGAGATAATACGGAGGCTTAAGTCCATGAAATTAGCCATGTTGCCCTCATATGTAGTATCAACCTGTAGTGCATCTTCATAAATTAATTTTGCAATGTTGTGGAATCGTTCGACGTTGGATATAAGAAGATCATCAACGTACCTGCAACAAATAGCACTGAAACGTGAAATTTTGGCATATTTATATTCCATAACGGACAAGGTGAGATCAGCTATATCGGGACTGGCGTTTTCCCCAAAAGCATTCCTTTAGTTTGTCTAAAGATGAATCTTGCAAAAGTAACATAATTTTCACTAGCTATAAACTTAACGATTTCCATTATTTGTGCCCTATTCAGCGTAAGAGAGTGTCCGTTGAACTCATAATTGTCAGTATAAAACAAGTTTTCATTACCACAAGCTTTGACGTAGGCTTTTTTGGATTTTTCAACACACACGTGTCCATTGCCCCAATGATAACATCATGAGGTAGTGCCGTAAACAAAGTGGAGAAATCAGCAGCCAAGATCTTTTTAATATGTTTGCTGTATTTAATAATTACATCCAAAACGTCATAAGAATTCTTTACGCTGTAATAATAATTAATGTGGCTTCTTTGGCTTGCTATATTGCGATAACTACGAAGGTGGTTTTTAAGAAATTGTAAAATGACGTGTAGCATGCAAGATAAGGACTTAAGCGAACTTTTGGAAGCTCCTGCTACATACCTAAATTTATAAGGATTTTTATACAGCTTAGGAAAAGCAAACAATTTAGGTAATGTTCTGTTTCCTTCCTTTCCTTTAATGAAATGATTTTCAGAAAAACTGCAGTATATGTTAATAATGTCCAGTGAGCTTTTGTTTACAACGTATGCGTAGGTATAATTGTGCCATTACAACGTTACCTGTAATTGTGCTATTACCGATTCCAACTTCCTTACATAAACTTTGGATGTAAAAGTTTTTACATACAAATGTACAATTACTGGATGCCTTTTCCGCGGGTACAATAATGAACTTAGATTGTATACTACTGAGTAACTTGCTATTACTGTGGTTTAAACTATTACGTGTGACGGTCTCCCCTTTATAAAACTCGTTATTGAAAATTCTTCTAATGCTGCTTATAGCCAACTGTGGGAAAGTTTCGAAATTTTCTACACTAGTATGCTCGGTTCGAGCAATTTGCAACTAATTTGCTTAAAGAGTGTTCTGCATATTGCGCAATGCGCCGCGGGCGTTTGTTATTAATGAGTCTGAACTTGGTACCTTTTTTGAAGACATTTTTCAGATTTCTGCATGTAATTATATCTAAATTACCTGTAAACACATGCTGTAACTCTGTGCGTTGTTTAAGCAAGCAGTGTTATTGCTAACGGAATTAATGAACTTATAGTTTATAATCTTGTCGTTTCTTCTTCTTTTACCGCGACTGTCTTTGGCAGTTTATCCGTAATTTTCGAAGTATGGAACTTTTGGGCTGTCTTCTTTGAACAACAGATCTGAAATATTCCGACACCATTAATATTATCACTAAGTCCCATTATCATTATGCCATGCGTAAAAAGGAAGAGCGGTAGGCAAAAGCCCATAGAAAAGAAGCGGAGCTTCACGGCAAAAGAAGAGGCAGAAGATGGCAATGCGACGGAAATATTTGACGGTGCGGGTAGTGTAGATAGCGTAGAGAGCGAGCAGCATGCGCTAGGTAGGAAAATCACCGCCGATATGGATGGAGCTGAGCTCAGCTGTCAGGTGATTGTAGAGAAAGATTTTGGGATTGCCAGAAATGTCACCGATACGGCGGATGATATTTGTGACGGTCTGCAGAGCTTTGCTTCGCATACACCCCTTGCGCCTTGATTCTTTTCAGTCGATATTCGGTGGTCGCAAATTCTGAGAATAGCCAAAAAATCTTCAAGCAATTCAATGAAACAAGAAAAATGAATCCGCGGGTACAATAATGAACTTAGATTGTATACTACTGAGTAACTTGCTATTACTGTGGTTTAAACTATTACGTGTGACGGTCTCCCCTTTATAAAACTCGTTATTGAAAATTCTTCTAATGCTGCTTATAGCCAACTGTGGGAAAGTTTCGAAATTTTCTACACTAGTATGCTCGGTTCGAGCAATTTGCAAAACTAATTTGCTTAAAGAGTGTTCTGCATATTGCGCAATACGCCACGGGAGTTTGTTATTAATGAGTCTAAACTTGGTACCTTTTTTGAAAACATTTTTCAAAATTCTGAAAATAATTATATCTAAATTACCTGTAAACACATGCTGTAAAGGTTGGTAAACGAATTGTGAATTATGACAATCACAGTCGTCTTGCATAAACCCATGCAGAGCTCTGGATGTTAGATTAAAATATTTAACGTTCTACTGTAGTTACAGAAACATCTACCAATAACTCTATCGTAGGAGAACGTTATTTGAATCCTGGGCGCATTACGAGTAATTTTAACTAACTCATTCTTGATGACGTTGCTATTAAATATACGGTTACAATTAATATTTTGGTGCTCTAATCCAGGGAACTGCATATGAAACTTGAAGCATTTCTTACCTGTCTGTACATTTTTAGCACTTTTAAATACATTTCTATGAACTATGTATATTTTGCACAGGAAAGTGATTTCATGCCTGATGTTCTTACTTTTGTTGATTATGGTGAAATATAACATTTTAAGTGTACGGTTGCTGTGCTGACATAAATCTCTAAGAAAACTGCAAATGCTCTGTGCGTTGTTTAAGCAAGCAGTGTTATTGCTAACGGAATTAATGAACTTATAGTTTATAATCTTGTCGTTTCTTCTTCTTTTACCGCGACTGTCTTTGGCAGTTTATCCGTAATTTTCGAAGTATGGAACTTTTGGGCTGTCTTCTTTGAACAACAGATCTGAAATATTCCGACACCATTAATATTATCACTAAGTCCCATTATCATTATGCCATGCGTAAAAAGGAAGAGCGGTAGGCAAAAGCCCATAGAAAAGAAGCGGAGCTTCACGGCAAAAGAAGAGGCAGAAGATGGCAATGCGACGGAAATATTTGACGGTGCGGGTAGTGTAGATAGCGTAGAGAGCGAGCAGCATGCGCTAGGTAGGAAAATCACCGCCGATATGGATGGAGCTGAGCTCAGCTGTCAGGTGATTGTAGAGAAAGATTTTGGGATTGCCAGAAATGTCACCGATACGGCGGATGATATTTGTGACGGTCTGCAGAGCTTTGCTTCGCATACACCCCTTGCGCCTTGATTCTTTTCAGTCGATATTCGGTGGTCGCAAATTCTGAGAATAGCCAAAAAATCTTCAAGCAATTCAATGAAACAAGAAAAATGACAAAAAATTCCATCATCAAGAGTATATCACTGTGCAATCTCATGACTACCTTTCAAATCCACACTTACAAAATGACGGATGTACTCCACCACATCAGCTCCATCTTGTTGTTCAGAATCGAACGCTGTGTCAAATGAGGCTTGTCTCCCTGCACCTTTTGATGTCGTATAAGCTCTGCTAAACATGCATGAAAGATTACGACATAGACTAAGTGAAGAAAATTTGTCAATAGTGATAGAGGAGGGAGGAGGGAAGAATTGCCAGTTCAACGATTCAATATGAAGTCAGTAATTTAAAAATGACGAAGTTAGCGAAAAAATCAAAAGTTCACTCAAAGAGCGATTCCCATGCTGGCTAGAACGATTCATCTCCGACCAATTCTTGAGTTTCACTCCCAGAAGTAGTTCCCATAGGATTCCCAAACGACATTCTCGAAATAAATTACATCAAAAGTGTTCAAGAGCATTTCACTTACAGAATATTAAGAAAACGATTCACAGCTGCATTAAAGCAATATTCATTTTATTCTTACTAGTCCTCGGCGGCGTTTGTCGTTTTAATTCTCATCCCTGCATGGTACGCAATGTTGCATATCACCAAAATGANAAGACGACATTTAAGATGAGCTATCGCTCAAACAAGAGTTGAATAAAAAAGGCCCCATTCAATCTGTTTGTTGACCGGTGATTCTGGTACTACAGTCTCACGCCTGCTGACTCAGGACTGAACAACGTGGGAATTGTACTGTTGGTTATTTTATATACTCACAAAAGGCAACTAGTTCTTAAGGAGACAGAGGCTTCCGATTTAGGAAATACTAGTGATCACCGTTTCCAATGGTTTTACGCATCGAAAAAAACCGCCAGTATACAAAATCGAAGGCTTGTTCAACTCACCCAAAAGGGCTTATTGAACTGATAGAAGGCTTATTCAACTCGCTTCCCGAATGGAGATTAGAAAGCAACGTCGAATAACTGAAGAGTGACTAATAAATAATCCATCTTAATGAATCTTTTCTCACCATAAAAAGGACCTTTTATTAGAGAGGCTAACCAGTAGGATCATTGTGTCTATCGGTATCGATGGTCACCGAAACAACGTTGCCATACACTTCCGTCACAATCCCGTGCAACACCTAAAAAAGTGCTCTGTGTATATTGTCGTCACATAGAAATACACATTCAAAATCAGCAACAATACGTTTTGATATTTCAAACCTGCAACAGCACATACAAGAAAACTATTTGGTAAACAATTGAAGGAACATCAAGCAGGCTAACGAAGAAGTTCATGCACCACCGCTCATTACAGTTCAACAAGCTGTCAACTACAGTTGTTTTCCAATAACACAAATCGACGGTTGATACTACCCGGTAGGCTTCCGATCACACCACTGCCCATCCGTTTACAAATATTGCCTCTTTCATTGCCTTCATAGCACCGTAGATTCGTTTAAGAGGATGTTTTTAAGGGAGGCTGTTATCGCTCAAACAATCCCGCGCATTATCATTGAGAATACACTCAATAAAACTCTTACCCGAGCACTTATCATCCCGTGCAAAGCGCCCACAAACACTGTCTTCTTCGAATCCAGTTTCACGGTTGAATCAGCGTATATGTGGCATCCGATATAACCCATGGAATGATTTCCACCTGAGTAGGGTAAGTTGAGTGGACAATGGTAATGTGGTGAGGGCGATAGACGACTGATAGTAACAGATTATAATAAAGCGCATAATATAGTCAGGTACTGTCAGAAAAAAAGCCACGGTTACCCATATTCTTCATCATTCAGGCGAGAACAACATGCACACCAAAAAACAATACAGCCACAAGACAACAGCATGTGCTTCGGAAAAACCTAGTTCGATGAGTCATTCCTTTTGATTTTGCAATAGCAACACTTACAGAAACATTTTTTTATCACTTTTGCTTTATGATAGTTCCGACCCATTATGCTTTTTTCACTTCGCTCATGTAAAAAACCATCGAAGATCAATACAGCAACCTGTGTGGGCCAAGCGTGCACATCTTAAATGTGTAGGAGATAGAAAGATCTCTATTATTGAATGCCATACAAATAGGACGCTGAGTGCTGTGAAGGTCATTTCTATAAATGCAGATGGAAAGGTAGAACAACCCTAAGATTGTGTACAACAGAGCGATCTTTTGCGTCAAGTATCGGCGTTCACCCAAAATCACAGGTAAATGCAACGCTTGAAGGGCAAACCTTTCTCACTTCGGCAGTGTCACTATGAGTAATGGTTATCTTGAAGTACCATTCGCCTCCTGAATCACATTCGCCGGTACAATCGCGGAGAATACGACCGACACACGACTTATGCTCTAACATCATATACACGTACCCTGTAGCTTTAGTTCGCTGACTTACTCCTCCACTCATCCGTGGCAGCGGACACACCTCTTTAGTCGGCCATTCTGCCCTACACTTTCCATAATTGCGGAATGCCTGCAATACAACACTTTCACCACGGAGGTCATAGTTCCTCACGAATCCCTCATACTGGTGGCATGACCACATATCCCTGTGGAAGGACGTTACAGAAGGAAATCTATTCTAAAACGGGGTCGTCTGCTGTTTTATTGTACCCAACTCAAAAACAGGTGGGAGGTTAATGGAGCTACCATGAAACTTGAAAAAGTCGTGAGTATTACTGCGATGTCGAACTACTACTCTGAACGGTTGATATTTCTGAACAGCGAATGGAAGGCGCAACGAGTTATCGGGTGGAAAACCACCGGCGAAAATGACGCAGTATCAACAAATAGCACCAATATGCTTTCAGCTCATATGAATAAAATCACTCAATGTGAATCTGAAACAAAGAGAGCAGTTCTAGGAGACAAAATGTTATTAGAAGTTTTTCTGATGCTCCAAGAATTGCTCGGGACTCATGTCGTGTTTCCCCAACTACCTTAGTTAAGCAATTTTGGACAGCTTATCGTCAAACATTTCAATGCATCAGACACTCTTCTGACGACAATCTATCAAGAGAACATGGCTTATACCTCAACAACCGTCTGCTCGGTGATATCGCATGGAACGCCACCAACGAACACTTTCGATGAGAAAATCGGGTTGGAGTAGGTACGAGACGGTATCTCACCACTTCAAAAACGTGGCACTCCATAGATTGGATTTAGAGCTTGAAGAACGATTTCTGAATAACCAACGTTCGGTTCTACAAACGTGTTCGCCATCTTCTCAAAGTGCCCAGTGTTCTTTGTGTAACACCTCAAACTTGATCATCAACACCTGCGATGTGAGAGGTGATTAGAAATTCGACTCGTGACGCGATTCTCAAAATAAGCCTAGTTCGCCGTATTTCCACTCAATCAAATCATCCGTCTATGAATTGATTGCGGTTTCTCTTGTGTTCTAATCGTTAAATCTCTAACACTTATAAACGTGCACGTATACAGACCGAGCATCAATTAGCATTGAGTGGGTGGTAAAGGCGTTTCAACGTTTCAACCTGTGATCAAGATGGCTCATAGAAGCAGGGAGATCGTTAAGTCAAAGCAGCTTGCGTGATTCGCACCTGTCACTCTCCAAGCAATTGCCTCACGTTTCATTTAAATACATTTCTGCATTTATTGTTTGAAGTTATAGAAATAAGTCGCTAAGAGGAAACCTGTACAGAAAAGAATTCATACCATTCGCCCATTCCGAAAGTTGAAATAAAAGAAGACAGTACAACCATATAGAGTTACCTGAGCGTACCCCTGCGCAGATGCACTATTCACAAAGCGGAAAGAAGCTATGTTGTCTTGTGTTGGCATTATCCCAGGACTTAGTATTGTCCAACCAGTTCAATAAGGATACGCTTCCTTCATAAGCACTTGATAAGCCTGAAGGAATTAAAACGTGACACGAGTAAGATCTAAATATTCGACAACCGAATATGCCACCCACTACCTCTTCTTACCTTCCAATATTTGAACCTGTTCCCTGATAGGCAAATACAACAAGCTCTTAGGTACAAGAACACTGGTAATTTTCAGCTGCAATGACGGAACGAGATTTGTGACCCCCTCGAGGGTGCCATAGGTTTCAGCAGACAGCCAATAATGTAATTTGAATAACCGGTAAGATCTTGTGTTATGCAAATATAGCGCATGATAGCAGTCTCTAGTTTTTAATGAAATTTTATGGAATCTGATTGGACAGATTTTTCTTG
>QEWY01002992.1:0-44879 GCA_006503575.1 Baylisascaris schroederi
GCTCCATTCCCTTGCTTTTACAACCGCAAATGTAATGTGCGCTCCCTTTGACAGAAATCATATAACTTTTGAAGTACGCTGGGGGAACGCACGTTCCATTTCGTTCGCCTACAGGCATCAGTCAAGCTGGCGAAGAGCGAGCGCATCAACGTAAAGTTCTTGAATTAGCAATGAGGATATTTCGCACAGTTTCCTACCTAGAACGTTCTCTGTAGTCCCCAACGGCACATGATTTCCCCCTCGCTCGTCAAAGTGTCCAATGTAAGCAGTCGAAAACTTTGGACATAAGGAGGAGCTTTTTCTTCTCAACGCTCCATTCCCTTGCTTTTACAACCGCAAATGTAATCTCCGCTCCCTTTGACAGAAATTATATAACTTTTGAAATACGCTGGGGGAATGCACGTTCCATTTCGTTCGCCTACAGGCATCAATCAAGTTGGCGAAGAGCGAGCGCATCAACGTAAAGTTCTTGAGATGATAGCTTGAAGCAGTAAAGATGCGTATCGATAATATTAAAAGGCACCATTTGCAGCAATTTTTTCACGAAGTGGGCATATGTTTTGATTAGAGCGGAAATGAATCAGTATAAGAAAGTCCTCCACAAAACATAAATCCCCAATTTTTCCTACAAAGTGAAGCTCCTGGAAAAAAGTGAATGAGATCTGCCTTTCCTCGAAAATATTATCTCTAGTTCCCTTTATAATTGGTACGAAAAAGACGAGAAAAATAAACGTAATGTGGTCGTCACCTTCGTAAATAGGCACAGTGTGAGTGACACCGTCGCCTGAATCGAGCACTACTCCAGTGGTACGACCAGAAGCATACAGCGATAGAACTGCCTGGATGGCAACATACATGGCGGGCGTGTTGAAGGTCTCAAACATGATCTGGGTCATCTTTTCTCTGTTTGCTTTCGGGTTGAGGGGAGCCTCGGTGAGCAGCACAGGGTGCTCTTCCGGAGCAACTCGCAACTCGTTATAGAACGTGTGGTGCCAGATCTTCTCCATATCATCCCAGTTGGTCACGATACCGTGCTCAATCGGGTACTTCAGTGTGAGGATACCTCGCTTTGATTGCGCCTCATCGCCCACGTACGAGTCTTTTTGACCCATACCCACCATCACACCCTGTAAGATTCCAATATCGGAATATTAGTCTCCACAGCTAGCCCCAATGAGCCCTCTAATTGCTTAGAGAAGTCCATAGTGAAATGCTGTACAAAATGCGCCTTAAATGGAGGATTGATGCAGTGCCTAATATTCTTTCTTCCATGAAAAACAAGTTACTGCACAATTCCTCAAGTATAGCTACTTCCTGCAACGGATCTCATTTGTTTTCTACTTGACTTTGAGTGACGCAATAAACCGAAACTTTATTCATTGTGCCTCATTTAATGAAATCAATGAAATCATTTAATGGTTTATCATTGAACAGACTTTACGAGATTTCGTCGAATTGCTGTTTTTTGCAACTGGAGAATTTCCAAAAAGCGCAAAATGTAAAACAGTTACTATTAAAATGGGAGAAATTGAAAAGAAAAATGATTTTTTTAATGTCTGGTTGATAATGTTCCACAGTCACTGACGGAAGATATATTCAAAAAGTTTAGCCGAAAGATGAAGCATGCCTGATGCCTAGGTCGTCCGACGATTGATGGGAACACCGCTCGAGGGGCGTCATCACCGGCGAATCCGGCCTTGCACATTCCGGATCCATTATCAACCACCAAAGCGGCTACCTCTTCGTCGCACATGTTTATTAATGTTTAGCTGTGTGAGAAAGAAAGTCTGTAAATTTATATGCTCAATACGTTTTTTATGGAAAGAAAGTTTTCGAACAAGTTGCAAGTAGGAAAAGTCTGGCCATCTCAGTGAACTACATATAATAGCCAGCTGATATGCAAAACATTCCTTTGCAATATTTGCACGATCGCTTTGTTGGCAGCTATATCAATTCGAAGCAGTAGTTTTCAAGTCTCACAAGATGGCTATAGCAAATGTCATCAGTGAAAGATGAAAGAATTGCAAAAACAAAAGCAATTGCTAGACGTACCGCCCCCTAGATAAATTTAGCACCAACATGTTCTTGTTCCTCTAATTTTTTGCTTCATCTCTGTCTGCTCGCTCTTCTTGCGGCATTTTCCTAGTTTAGTAAAAGTTTTTCTTCATAGATTTTGCTCATAACTGCCCTGATAATTTTTTTATTATCACTTTCAAGAGTGAAGAACATCTCTAACGAATGCTAATTACGGGAACTAGGAAGAAAAAATGTTGATGCAACGGTAAAGAAAGTGTAACAACGCTAAAGTCATTCTCAAGTTACGTACAACTCTTTATGGTGCAATAAATTAGCAGCAACATACGCCATAGTGTACTATCACATACGTGCCAAAAAAATTCTAAAAGAACAGCATTTCAGCTGAACAATTCAGCTAAAGCAAAAGAGTTCCTAAATAATACCTAGCATCAAACAGCTTTTTCTCGTATTTCCCGCTGGGAAATATTTCATTAATCGATTTCCAGCGATGACCATTATTTATGTGGCAGCATGTATGCAGGCCTCTTATGTGTAAACAAATCTCATTCTCATCTGAAGCAACAGTTCCCATGAAATCCCCTCAAATTCAACCCTACTCTTTCTGTGGTGTGTCGATTAAATCTCCCGATGACAGGTTGGCGATTGATGCGTTTGAACTCTTCGATGAGCTGAGCAATTTACTCTCGCATGGTTAACAAAATTTTAAATGTTTGCGAATAAGTACAAACTTAGCCGTCATATTGCGCAACTTTTTAAAGAAAACTAAAAGCAAACATAAAACTGGTCTGTAAAAATGGTAAAAGCGATGATGTAATTTCATCCAACGCTACAGTGCCATATCGCCAATCAAATACCACCTCAACTGTAAGAAAGATCCCTAGAAATTGAGGGAAATCGTTTCAGAATACAAAATACGAGAGATTGAGGGATTTCCACTAAAATTTTTCAGCAAAGACATTAAAGCTGGTAGCAGTAATACAAGACGTTCATTAATGAAGTTAAACACAAGCTTATGAGCCAGTAAACCTGCAATACTGCACCGTGGGCGTGAATGGCTAGCTTTTAGTAGTGGCAATGAGAAGTGCATAACTGTCTTCTTTGTGTGCTATATCACAGCTGTTGTTGAACGATGCGAGGCGTTTCTTCGAATTGCTGCTCTCCACACAGCTAAAGATAAACTCTAAAGAAACCAATTCATTATTCACTCTCAATCCAGCGTTCTTCCACCGAAGTTTCCACCCACGGATTTGCACAACATGAATATGTTATTGATTGACTGTTTGCTTGCTTGACTGAGTTTTATTTTTATCTTATCAAGCTTAAATCCTTACCTGCACAACTCATTAGGCATGACCGCTCGTTAGTAAACAAAAATCCATCAATAATAGTAGGCAATATTACCTCATTTAATGTATCTCCACTGCCGTATTTGGTGAAACTTCTTAATTTCCATGATCAAGACCGATTTCTAACTGACGCATATGATCATGCTGCAGCCTCTTTCCTTTCCTGTCTGAGAGGTGCAGCTTGCCTTTCCAAACGAGAAGCGCCTGCGGGAATAGTATGTTTCTATTAAGTTTTGTGCTCTTTAACGAATACTGATTGGAAGAAGCTCATAGCTACGCGTTGCACATATGTCTTGCAGCTGGAAATTATTGTTACCAGTTCGGCTTGTTCCTCGAGTTCAGCAAAGTTGTCACTCCACATGTGTCTATCTTTCATCCAACAGTTATTTCCTGCAGTTCTGTTACGTGCAACACTGTTCTTTTCATGTTATGTTGGGGATGCGTTAAGGACCTGGCGTATTGATCCTGAAAACTAAGCAAATCGATTAACTCTCCCTTTCTGAATTCACCCCACATGTGGCGTTTGGCACAGCCATCCATATGGCCATATCTTCAGCGAATGTGGATAAATGACGCAATAGTGGCCAATAATTCTTCTGAAATTACCATCACAATCAAGGTTCTAGACAGGAATGTGGCTTATTATTTCCAAACTGAGAATTGTTTGTTATCACTTATTTTCTTTCGTGGTAAGGTGTTGGATTGCCCGAATATATCAGTCAATGATGGAATTGGACTTTCAAAGAATGCCAAAAAAACAAAACAAAGTAAAAAATTCCTTGAATTTTAGCGGTTCATCCACGAATTCTTTCGAGATGGGTCATTCTCATTTAAATTCTCATCCTATCTTTGGTTTGGGTTGTTTCTGAATTGTTTCATTGCCTCTGAAGTTCTCTGAGATGGTTTGTTTTTTTAAGCTATTTACTTATGTTTGCATCTAGATAAAGTGGCCATTCATTTACTCGATGTCTTGGTCTTTTTTTCTGCCACTATATTCAATTCGCTAGCTAAGAATCACGTCGTTCCTTTTATCACATATGACTTATTAAACTAAGCAATCCATATCTTCTTCATTCCACACATTCTGCAGACTTTTATTCCCATGACTTCCATTTATTCTGCTTTCCCAATAAAGCGCTGTTCATCTGTCATTCCTTAATGAGTCGGCCGATGCTTCATTCAGCTACAGTCACGTTTTTATCTATTTTTGTCTTAGCTGGTCTGACGTTAATATTCTCAA
The DNA here is from genome assembly GCA_006503575.1 of Baylisascaris schroederi. Classification (NCBI taxonomy): domain Eukaryota; kingdom Metazoa; phylum Nematoda; class Chromadorea; order Rhabditida; family Ascarididae; genus Baylisascaris; species Baylisascaris schroederi. Next base: position 4,624 of record QEWY01002992.1, read on the forward strand.
TTTGCTATGAGTTCACTGTTGTTGTTGCAACGAACATTTATGGGATGCGATTGCATTGATAAATAAAGATTCCATACTCTGTTTGCAACGAACGCAATTTCTCAAAAATTTCGGTAGAAACTGCAATTCCGGAGGTTCTTTTAACTGTCAAAACGTACCAATAGATCGATTATTTTGGTTGCAACAGAAACTCACTTATTGCTCTCATGTCTTCTGTCGGTAACCAAGCGGCATCTTTCGATTGCAATGGAAATTCCTTTTTGCGAGATGCATGAGGACAGTGACCCGACCAACCTATTTGAAATTGAATGATTTCCATCGAAAGAAATTTCGGTGGAGTGTACATTTATCTTTTATGTCAGCTTCATATACTATTCTTTTTTTGCTAAATTTGGTGTACTGTGCATTTCAAATTGTTTCAGCACTATTACTAGCCGTATATTGGCAGTTTGTTCCTATCATATCCGAGCATAGCATCAGCACAAGCAAAATTCGAGCAGTGGAATTCCTATTGAAAACAACCTCTAATGGGCAACTCATGCAAAATGTTGTGGGGAAGGAAATTCCGTTTTATTGCGATTTTTCGATTTCTGGCGAAGACATCGGAAGATTGCAATAAAGTCTTAGATTGGATTACTCGGCATTCTTTGAATATCTGCAGATAAGTGGTTATTTGTCTTCTAGGGTGCTTGTTAACGATGATCGACGCCGTCGCATTGTTTTCTACAAACGAAACTGGCACCCTAATCTTTTACGTGTGGAAACCCTTTCATCACATTGTTTTCAAAAATCGTTCATTAGATCCGTCGATTTGCTCGAGATGATCCCATAGGTGGTACGCAGATAGACTGAAGCAGGGATGGTTTCATAGCAGTGTCTAAAAAGCGCTACAAAAGATGCATATCAAGGCAAAAGGTTGGCAGGGTGCTCTTGTATTCCAAGAAGGCAGGTTGCTGTGGGGGATTATAGTCAGTGGGACAAAGCAACCAGGCGCCCTGCCAAGAGAGAAGCCCAGTATGGTTACTGCGGCTACCATTCCCATAAATGGAGTACCATTTCACTTAGAAGCGAAATACACACAAGATTCTTGCTAATTTTGGTCATTTCACTCTACATGAGTGAGCGTTCCTGTCACGTTCATCGATTGCAGCATAAGAAAACCTCATTGAAATTCACTTGTTTACAAGTTTCTTATCTGCCTCTAGAATAGAAAAAGATTCTATAGAAGAGGGTTTTCATACTGTCCATTTTCTCTGTTTGAGCGTGTAGACTGTGAGGAGATAAATTAATGGAAACCTTTTATGAAATACTTCACAACATATTTGTACACGAATGGAACACCAAACATGTGCCTTTATATGGTGTCGTTAAATGCATACACATCCTATACATATATACTTGCGCAACAGAAACGCAGTATGGTGTGCAACTTTTAATCCCGAAGTTTGGACCAAAGAAGACGGTAGCGATGTCCTATCGATGACTGGCGGTTTCGTTTAGAAGCATTTGCGATGGACGATCGATGGTCCGGATTCATCGTATTCTTGCTTCGAGATCCACATCTGCAATAGTCGAATATTTATTTGCAAAACGAGATGAAGTGAAATCGGGTCACTCTAACGCAACGTGTCTTATGCTTCCATAAGAGGACTCTTAAAGCTTACACACTATAATTAACTGAAAAGGACCCGTTAATTCTAAAATGATGTCTTTTTAACGTATACAGTCTTGGTATCTTCTCGACAATGAGGATTCCACACATCTACCAGAGCTATGGCTTTATGAACCGGAAGTTAGCCAATAAAATCACCTTATCATTATTGAGAACGGTCAAGCGGTTTCATTCGGAACAAAGCAATAAAACTTCTCAACCGTTTTTGGAAGCAGCTGACTACGGTAAGCCCTATAAACGTATATGGGCAATGCCTGTCGATTCTAAGATGTAATCTGATCCGTCTCCTCTTTTTTTTTTCTTTTTCTCATATGCGTTCAGCACTGATTGTTTATGCTTTTTTTGCGCAATCGCATCAAATCAAGCACTTTTTTTCCCTCAACTGATCCTATGAAACTTCCGATTTGAAAATATACAGCGAACCTGTTGGAAGGTGGACAGAGATGCAAGAATAGATCCACCAATCCAAACAGAATATTTCCTCTCTGGTGGAGCGATGATCTTGATCTTCATTGTGCTTGGTGCAAGCGCAGTGATCTCTTTCTGAAACACTCGGCTCACAGCAATGTCACTTCAACTACATCATTTTCACAAAACATTCAGGCAGGCGAAATGGAACACTCAATTGTTCAGTGACAGCGAAGCTGGTAGCAGTGATTAATGGCGTTCATATGTCGAACAAAACAAATAACGAACAAATGATTCAGCAGATTCGTTGGAAACCAGCTTCTGATCCAACCATTTTAACATAAACCGTACTTCTTTCCCCGTAGAGACTGAGAGGATGATTGGAATCATAAAAAAAAATCATTCTGAGTATGCGGTAACATCTACTACCAGTGTAAAAATTCCAACTGTAGAAATGCGCTTTAATCTTGTACTGCAGCTCTGGCCTAATTGTTTGAAGACCCTATCAAACTTTCTCTTTTGAAAGCCAAAAAGAATATATTGCCTGCATGCGATCGGCGATTCCAGGGTACATTGTGCTGCCGCCAGATAGTACATTGTTGGCATACAGATCCTTACGGATATCGATATCGCATTTCATGATGCTGTTATATGTTGTTTCATGGATACCAGCAGATTCCATCCCTATGAACGATGGCTGAAATTTCATTTGATTTTATAGCGATCGTGACTTACGACGTCAGTGGATCCGGCAAAAATATAAATAGCGGTTGGCCGCGGGCACAGAAAAACCCGAACTGTGGGAAGTTTTGAACTGCACAAGTTTCTTTCTTGAAGACACCGGAGCGCCAGATATAGCGAAAATCGGTTAAAAAGCAAGACAGCTTATTTTCCGATTGCGTGAGGATTTAAAAATTTCTAGTGGGTCATTGTTCAAGGGGTAGTAAAAGTCCCACACTAACCTGGAATAGAGCCTCAGGGCAACGGAATCGCTCGTTGCCAACAGTGATAACTTGCCCATCGGGAAGTTCATATGACTTCTCGAGAGAAGAGGAGGAAGCGGCAGTGGCCATCTCCTGCTCGAAGTCAAGGGCCACATAGCACAGCTTCTCCTTGATGTCACGAACGATCTCACGTTCGGCCGTAGTCACAAACGAGTAGCCACGCTCAGTTAGGATCTTCATGAGGTAATCAGTGAGGTCACGACCTGCCAAATCGAGACGAAGAATAGCATGGGGCAGCGCATATCCTGTAAAACATACCTATAAGCGTGTAATGAAATTTTCAGGGATTTCCAGAAATAAGAAACACCCTACAGTATGGACCACTTGCCTGTACTTTATTCATCGCCACTTAAAAGTCCTTTCACATCCTGCCGTGTTGTTATCAGCAACTTTTGCAGGATAGCAATAATCGGACAATTTAAGGACATTTTGCACAGTTCTCAGATTGACACTACCCTCATATTCCTTCATCGATGATCACGACTCCTCGATATTCCCTACTGCAATCAGCAGAATAGCTTGCGCTTTGAAAACACCTCAAACTGATGCGTGATTTGACTACAGTAGAACGAAAATAGCAACAAGAGACTGGAAGAGGAATTTTCATGCTTTTTCGTTTACCGGTTCTTCGCACTGGAACTTGATCGAACTTATTATTAAACCCATTAAAACACCCAACGAAATTTATGTTTCCAAAACAACTTGGGGTGCCTTGACAGTAGTCGGCTTGTTAAACAGAGGAGGAATGAAAATAAGTGGCAGTTACCCTCATAAATTGGCACAGTGTGCGTGACACCGTCGCCTGAATCGAGCACGATTCCAGTGGTACGGCCGGAAGCGTACAGTGAAAGCACTGCCTGGATGGCAACGTACATGGCGGGCGTGTTGAACGTCTCAAACATGATCTGGGTCATCTTTTCTCTGTTTGCCTTCGGGTTGAGGGGAGCCTCGGTGAGCAGCACGGGATGCTCCTCAGGGGCAACTCGCAGCTCGTTGTAGAATGTGTGATGCCAGATCTTCTCCATATCGTCCCAGTTGGTCACGATACCGTGCTCAATTGGGTACTTCAGCGTGAGGATACCTCGCTTTGATTGCGCCTCATCGCCCACATATGAATCCTTTTGACCCATACCTACCATCACGCCCTGGAATGTTCAAACATCGAGACTGTCATTTAAGCCCTGATGAGTTTCTAATCGTCTAGAGAGTTTCGCAGGGAAAGCATGCAGGATACGTGTGTTAAGCGGAAGGAAAGTTGCTTAATTAGTGTGTCCTCCCAAATAAACCACTCATTGCAGAAGTCCTCAACCACAGCTGGTTTCCGACCACTACCTGACGTTGGCTTGCCGTGGCTCAAATGAATCACGAAAATTCGATCTGTGACGGAATTTTTCAATTAAGACGACTACTACGGAATTAAGCCAACAGATTTCATAAGTTTACTTCAAACGCCGTTCTCAAAAAGCAGAAATTTGCGGGACGGCAAGAGAATCTTTCATGACAACATTTCGAGGTGATGAAAAAAACCAATTCCTTTAATATCCGCCAAATGATGTTTCATAGTCGCAGGATGATATATGTGAAATGTTCAGCTGCCAGAAGAAACATGCCTGATGTCTAGGTCGTCCAACGATCGATGGGAACACCGCTCGAGGGGCGTCATCACCGGCGAATCCGGCCTTGCACATTCCGGAGCCATTATCAACCACCAAAGCTGCTACCTCTTCGTCGCACATGATTCTCTAGTGTTGAGTCTCCCGTGAAAGTAAGGCTGCAAATTCACATTGAGTGTCGTTCGACCTCCTCACTCGCTAGCGAGGAAATCTACCACAGCGCTTGTCAATAACAGCACGTAATCTTTTCTTCGCAAGAAAGGAGTGCTCTTTCTTTGTGGGAATTGAGCATCGATGCGGTCGGAGAACTCCCTTTAAACATGGCCTTGTTGCGTGGGAGGATGGAAGCAGAGGACGATTTGCGGCACTGCTTCAGCACATCGATAAATAAGGACTCCAATGGCTCTTAATATGGATAGTGGGCTTTTAAACAAATAGCAACTTTCCCAGCTAGTAAAGATTTTAGAATGGCAAATAGGTTTGAAAAAACATCCGGTTTTCTCGCTCAAACGAGAGATATAAATATAACATGGGAAAAAATTTTTTCGAAATACGCTCGTCGATATATTCTCCCCTGCTAAAGGGGTTATTTTTGAAGTTTTCGAGAAATTTGCACAACCGGTTTCTTAGTTTCTTAGCCCGACTCTGAGGCATATGAGTATTGAAAATCTCGAGTTTCTAAGTCCGACCAATAAGTTGTTTCCTTGCAAAACATTTCTTGGTAGCAGTTTTTTCGATGCAAAACGGTAGTAAGTAGATATTTGGAGTTTCTTTTCCAAACAGCTTGAGGAAGCAATCTACACATTGCTATAACTACAAAAGCTGTAACTCGCTCTTCAGTCGTATATCGTTTCTTTCGAAATTCAAGGTTCCATTTTCCAGGGTAGATGCGAAACGAAGTACTCCACAACCTTCCTCTAAAGCCTCGCATGTTTCAAGCTCTTTAAACTTTCTTTCTTTCCCCTATATGCCTGTGTTCTCAGCATTTTACTGATTCAATGAAAGCTTCTTTTCCTTCTGTTTTACATTTTGTTTTCAACTTCGGTGACTAATATTTCGCCGATCTTTTATGAACGCTTTAAGATTTCTTGGGCACCCCCCATTTGAATTTTGTTTATCGACGCTCTAGAGGATAATATCATTAAAGCAAATGCAATGTCAATGCTCTTCCCAATTACAACACAACATTTATAAATTCACTCAACCGTGAAGATATTTAAATAAAACATCAAAACATCAACCACTCATCAAGAAATTTTATGATGTGAATGCAATGAAATTTGAAAATTGCTCTCATTTATGAGATATAAGCTTATTCGATCAAGAGAACCATTTCAAAATGAACATTACATTATGTGGTAATAAATTGACAAAAATTTGCATATATATTACCCAAAACAGTTTCAATACTCGGTTTCTAGACAAACAAAGGAATGCTAGCTATGTTGCAGTCAATATGCGCAGCTGTCTTAAATGACAGCTCATGAATTCAGCCTTGTTTTTGGAGTGGATATCCCGTTAAGCATCACCCTTTCAAATTCAGCTCTACTTTTTGGCAATAATCGTTTGCGGTGCGCGGTGCGCATGTTCATCCGAAGCTAAGAACCAATGTAGTTTACTATTCGAAGGTTATTGGCGCGGTTGGAATGACAGCTGAGATGACCGCTTTCTAACGACCATGCCGTAGTTCTGTACAACATCTAGAGGAGGACAGGTTGAACAAAAATGGTACTAATGGCCGCCTATTAAATAACCTATTCTTAACCCTTAATAGATCGTCTACCAAGGGCAATCTCAATTGCAGCAGCGGTAAATAGATTTTGCGGGGAATATATCAAACAGATATTGAGACACAAATTGAAAAGTTTCTTCTAAAATTTCAGGAGAAGGTTTTTCAGGTTGGCGGTGATAAGAAAAGAATTTAACGAATAAAATTGGATGCAAGGAAGTAACGACAGGAATGTAAGCTGGAATAGATGCAGCACTGCCCCGAGGGCGTGGAGCCTGGCTTTTAATAGTTGTAAGCACTACCGCATAGCGTCCGCCTTTGTTTGTTACATCGCAGCTGACGTTTCACGATGAGGGGAATTTCTTTGAATTGGCGCATCCCACAGATCTAAAGATAAACTCAAACGTAGTGCTCTTATTTACTCTTATTTACGACCCGCAAAACCCACACCTGGATTTGTATATTCACGGGTTGCAAAATCCACCTCTCGATTCGCAGATCGTGAATGAGCGAGTAACTGACTGCTTCTTTGTATTCTCAGTTGATAAGGGTTATCTGCATGCCTGTATAATTGACTAAGCATGTTTTCTTGTTAACTCGTCCAGTATGCCGAGCTTCCCTGCTGCCTTTTTCTGGTTGAGTTTTTTTGTTCCCATGATCATTGCCTAGTGTTAATCAACACACTATTTCATTTGCATATTTTTGAGTGTTCTTCCTGCTACTCAGGAAATGCTAAGTCAGAATCATTCAGCCGGCTGTCTCGAATGCACAGTGCAGAAGATAATTCCATCCTGATCCCCTTCAAACTATCCATTGGAATTGACGAAGGAGCATGTCGAACAATTTTTAGTGAACACAGCAAGTAAGTATACTACATAACGTTTTCATACACATACTGTGCACAAGTTTGTGAGGAAGCGTATATAGAAATTCTCAAAGCGTCAGGCAGACAAACTCACTATACAACGATAAATTGAATATTCCAACTAGTTTTATAGTAACTTGCTATATTTGGTGGAAGTCAAGACTCTTAAAATTCATAGCTACAGTAGATTCTTTCTTGTACGTCGGCATGTTGTTTGATTTCCAGCATTTGCATGATTAGTGCCTCATTCAATTGAGCTTATCATTCAAAAAGTTGTCTCAGTCAGAACGAACCGAAACATTTGGATCTATTCATTGAGTTCATTTGTAAAGTCTATTGTATGAATGAATTTATGAGTATTTATATGTGAAACGGCATGAAGAATTGTCTTCGTTGTTAAGTTCAAGGTTGTTAAGTTCAGAATTCGGCTGATTTGTTATCGATTTCTGGAGAGATGGTTTATCCAGAATCGGTTTGTGTGCTTTTGCACGGCAACGCATGGTTTTGGTCTCCTTGTTAGCCTCTTAAAACATCTTACCTAGTATTCCGGATTGAGCGAATATCATATATATATATATATATATATACTCGGCTTCAGCATCCTATCAACTGGTAAGATAAGGCAATGCATCCGTTGATAACGTACAACTTTCAGGATAGCAGCATGAAATCTGACGTTTACGATCTTTAGAACCGAAGCAAGTCCACGTGCAATACCGGTTGAGCATAATTCAACCTAGTCCGCATTTATTAACTCATTCACTGATGAGAACTGGTATATTGAAAGCACGAAACTTTGTACTTATAATCGTCGCCCTTAAAATATTCGGCGCAAATATAGCCCGCTTCAGCGACGATTCCAGTGGTCGTCAACGTTTTTAAATTGCTTCATATATACGCCGTTGATTTTACGATCTGATTGTTTCGGGTTCTGGTGGTGCTCGCCCATATATCGCAGTGATGGTATTGCCTAAATCATCGGAAGGAAGCATTCGGATCTAGATTAATATGTAAACTATAGCTGTCAACGATTTAGTCGTGGCGAAGCGGAGAAGAACAATCTCCCATTTCCCACGAAATAAATGATTATACTGATGGATGGAATTTATAGCGCGTTTGAAACAGTTACTGAAAAATTGCTGGAAATTTTAAACATAGCAACGTTTTAAGGGATGAACAACTTGTACGGTTTTCCGAAAATTTTACAAGCTGCAAAATCAAAAACGTTCGAAGACTCTATAAATTAAGCAGCTATTCGATATTTGTTGTGCTCATAAGCTCAGGCATTAAATATTCTCCCATTTCAGCAAACCGATCCTGAAATCTTTTTCGGAATATGTCATTGATAACACATTTATGTAAGTTAACTTTTATTTCCTTTTCAGTACATTTATATGCCCCTATTCTTGTTGCATACGCCAAGCACTGTATTTCAAGTTGTCTCATCACTATATTCACGACCGATGTGGTTGCTGTAAGCGCATGCGAGCATATCATCAACACAAGCAGAATCTCAGCCGTGGAAATCAAACCCAAAAAAACTTCTACCATGAAAGGTTGACGAAGGGGTTAAAGGATCACAGTGAGGTCTTCTTTTGGACTTCCCTGAATATTTAAAGTTACGCAGTGATATTTTTATATGCCATTCATTAAACATGCTTCATTTACTTCTTTTTACTCGATAAATCACCTTGTCGCTACATTGTTAACAGTTCTTTAGCATTTAGCAGAAGCTGCTCCCTCACTGTTTACTAAAAATGTTCTTCGGAGCCGTCGATCACACCTGGATAATTCCATTCTACAAAAAGAGCACCTCGATAGAGGCATTCCGAGACTGAGCAAGGCAATATGCTTCTATAATTCAGGAAGTCAGGCTGCAATGCACACTTATATTACTTGACCACGGGACAAGTCAACTGGAGAGAGGGGAAGCAGGTCTAGTTACCGCCTCCCATTGGCAAGTATACCACCTGTGTTTCCATGAACGAAATACTTTCGCCTTTATCCTCTCACGTAGAGGATGCAACATGTATTCATGCGGTTTTTGGCATTTTTGCTCACTTCACTCTATTTAAGTGAATGTCAGCTGCATTGTTATCATTTCGAGCGTGAAAAAACAAGATTGGAATGAAGCTCACCTTTGCGGAACTTCCTCACCTCATATCAAAATAGAAAAGACCTAGAACTACCTTGAGATTATTCTCTTATGATTAGTTAAACTTTGACTTCGATGATATTTCTAACTTTGGCCAGAAAAGGTAGGTTATAAATTGAATTGCAATGACTGTGAGTCAACGATTGGAATGAGCATATTTATGGCACAATTCACACCATATATGTACACGAATTGAAACACCACACATGTGCCGTTGTATGGTATCATTGAATGCTTACACGTCTTATATATATACTTGCGTAACGGAAACGCAATATGGTGTGCAACTTTTAAACCCCAAGTTTGGATCAACGAAGACGGTAGCGATGCTATATCGATAACTGGTGGTACATGCTTAGAAGCATTTGCGATGTACGATCGACGGTCCGGATTCATCGTATTCTTGCTTCGATATCCACATCTGCAATGGTCGAATATCATGTATACGAATAGAAAGGAAGAGAAAGCGGGAGCCAGTGAACAATCCGACGCTCTCATGTCCAGACGTCGCTAAGGCAAGCAGATTATAAGAAGTTGGAAGGAATCCCTACTCGAAAGCAACATCTCAGTTCTATTTACCTATTATTAGCCAGTCAAACGAAACATTCAAAGCTTCATTGCATAAGCCAGTCAAACGAAACATTCAAAGCTTCATTGCATTCAAATAGACGTTTTTATTGAACGCCTGATTTATGAATGGACGGCAAACCTGTTGGAAGGTGGAAAGGGATGCGAGGATGGATCCACCGATCCAAACAGAGTACTTCCTTTCGGGTGGAGCGATGATCTTGATCTTCATTGTGCTTGGAGCGAGTGCTGTGATTTCCTTCTGAAATCCTCCTTTCAAAGCAAATAAACTCTACTATTCTTATATAGCATTCAGAAGAAAAAACTGCAGTGCTCTAATTTTACAAGCCTTGGAATGTTCAGCTTCTTTGTGACAGCAAAACTGGTGGCAAAGATGAGTGGCGTTGGGATTTAAAATAGAGAGAGCAGCGAAGAAATTCTTCTGGGAATTGGAAGGAAATTCATGTCTGATTATACCACTTCACCACAAATCCTCTTCCGAATTCCCTTATCCTATCTAAGAAGAACAGATTGCTTGGGGCGATGGAAAGGTGCTTTGGAGCTCAGCACAACAGCTGTTCTAACACCAACATAAAACTTCCAGGAGTGGAAGTGTGCTATAATCTAGTAATATAGCTCTAACCCATTTTTCAAAGACTCTATTGTTCTCTCACTCTTGAAGGCGGGATAGAAGTCTTGCCTGCATGCGATCGGCGATTCCGGGGTACATTGTGCTGCCACCAGAGAGTACATTGTTGGCGTACAGGTCCTTACGGATATCGATATCGCATTTCATGATGCTGTTATATGTTGTTTCATGGATACCAGCAGATTCCATCCCTATGAAGGATGGCTGAAATTTCATTTGATTTTATAAGTCGGAGATAAATGCGTCAGTCGAGATGATGGCAGGTGGGCAACAGTCACGAAAAAAGAAACGTCCAAGAACATGCGAAACCTGGGAGGTGGAGATTTGGAGGCTGCAAAAAGTTCCCTCCTACAAATGGATCCAAATGGATCGCAGAAATTTGCCACCGCAGGCGATCGCAGGCCACGATGTTTCTGTCTGCTATTATGCGGCAACTTAGAAACTATGAGTGAACTGGATTTGTCTTTCGCGAATTAGGTACTTCATGGGACAGGTAAGATTTCATATTGACCTNCATTACTCCCTGAAATATTCAACATCGAAATAGCAATCTCCTCAGCAAACTCACCATGAGTCATTCATTAATTGAGGAAATTTCCCAGAGACAGCGTGCGCGATATGCGTCTTCAACAGGAGAATGGATACAACGCCTACTAGCCTTCTTTCCGAAGAAAGTAAGTAACCGCTCAAATTCCTAATCACAGCTCCTTCTCTGCAAGTCCCTGACTTATCGTCCATCCCGGACACAGAATATAAAAACTAGGCTGGAGATATCTTTTTATGGTGTCAAATGTGATCGACTACCAGTCAGCAAGGTTCACGAGATTACACCACGGTGTTGACTTTTCAAAGACAGACCTTCGGGACGCGCAAAAATGGTAACCAGTTATATTCACAGCGGTAGGTGTGGAGAGGAAGACTATCTCTTCCTTTCTATGAAATGATTTTTCGTTGTCTCCATCAGAAATATTTTAAAAGTTGTGCTGGAAGATGAATCATGCCTGATGTCTGGGTCGTCCAACGATCGATGGGAACACCGCTCGAGGGGCATCATCACCGGCGAATCCGGCCTTGCACATTCCGGATCCATTGTCAACCACCAACGCTGCTACCTCTTCGTCGCACATGTTTTAGTATTGATTAGCCTTCCGAGAGTTTAAGTCTTCAAATTGAAATTCTCTCTCATTCAACCTCCTCACTCGCTATAGATAAATGTCGGACCGAGTTATGAAAAAATGGATCAGGTTCGAAGAAAAGAATTCTTGGGCCGGCAAAGAATGCAAAAAGGAACGGGCTTTAGAAAGTGACTCCCGTGGTAAAAGCTAAAGACGATTCTCAGCTATGTTCCAGCGCATCAACCATAAGCTGACTCAAGACGTGCTTTATTCCAACAAAATTCTGCAAAAGCTGAGTGTGTTTCATATTGTTGTCCTGGACCTCCCGGAATTACGCCAGAATATCAGGACGCTTTGCTGAATAGTGGACACGATTCATACCGACATACTAGCTACAGCTTGACGACATACCTACATCTCTCGACACCTATATTCATGAACCACAACTTCGAAAATGCTTTTTTGTTTGTCGGGTGGGTTCACTACACATACGAAAAACATGGGCATTGCTGTATCCTTTTCCGTAAATCAATCGCCATTGCCACCTTTTCTTGCTTACTCATATTTTCATAGGTAAGTCCGCCTGAAAAGAGGCCAGTGAAGTTTGAAGATCACAACTCTCGTTCCCTTATTACGGAGATTAGGTTTTTGAAAGATATTGTAAGAGGGAAATACCCAAATCTTAATGAGGAGGTGCATGAAATGATACACCAACGATGTGGCAGCAAATTTTGAAAAAAACCTTTGCGAAAGATATTACCAGAAGATGGGGAAGAAATTTTATTGAGATGCGCTCATCAACACATATTTCTTTATGACGACGTTATTTTTTGGCGTTCTCGCGAGGTTTGTACATTCAGTTCCATATCTGTGCCATCGAATGAAGGCAATCGTGATCAGAAACCGTTAAACCGGACGGAGGTGGAGGTATATTCCGAATAAAACAACACTGATCAGTGGGAACGTTGCGTACATGAAAAAAACCCTATCTCTGTGAAGTATATGGGCGCGAATTTGGAACATCCTATTCAGGGCAGAAATATCTGTGCCATCGAATGAAGGCAATCGTGATCAGAAACCGTTAAACCGGACGGAGGTGGAGGTATATTCCGAATAAAACAACACTGATCAGTGGGAACGTTGCGTACATGAAAAAAACCCTATCTCTGTGAAGTATATGGGCGCGAATTTGGAACATCCTATTCAGGGCAGAAAATGTCTGCCTTAGCTTTGTCTAAATTCGGCTGAATATCTACTAATCCGAGTCTAGCTGCCTAAGTGGATTTGTTCAACTGAACAGATCGACGGATAAAGCCTAAATCATTTCGTTGAAAGAACGAATCCCTAAACAAATATATATGACGATGTCAGCGAGTTGGCACCTTTTTCACAAGAAGAATATCTGAAAGAGTTGGAACAGAAAAATAATACATACATAGAATAGAATCGCAAAATTATATTCAAATGTGAACAGTCATTGTCTTTCACGTAGATTTAGAGTTTGAGTCCCGAGATGCCTCAGAAAAGATGAGGCTTAAACCTTTGTGATAACACCGTCTCATCAACAGATCTACGTTCCTCCGGCTTCTCAACAAAATCCCCAATTCCTGTGCATTTTGCAAAAGTTTTCAATGCAAAAGATTTCGCATTCGTAATTTTTCTACCACACTATATCGGAGAATGGAATTTCCGATACAGAGAAACTAAGAAATAGAATCATTGGTGAGTATTTGCAGTCGGCTGCCTAGAAAGAATCATAGAAACATAAGCAATCTCACTGACGCAACTATCGTATATCTTATGCTGTAACTATTCTAGAGTGCGGTGTTTAGAAAATTCTCCGGAATCGCATAGAGCGTGGATAATTAGAACAATGGAAAGTATAATATATATGCTAGATGGTGCAGTTGTGCATCCTATATGATACAATCAATCTGACTTACATACAGACCGCATGTTAAGCACAACTTGATTTTCCCTTAGAAGCGCATGGAGACTGTAAAAATATCCTCAGAATATGATCAAAATTCAACAGAAAAATATTGTGAGTAGCAATTGAAACTAGTGGGAAAACAATTGGGATTGGTGAATAAAGCTAAGAGATTCAATGAAACGAAACACAGACATCTGAGTTAACGAAGTTGTAGCACTGCACAATGTGCGTAGAGACTGGCTTTTATTAGTGGCAAACAAAGTCGCATATGCTATGCTTTGTGTGCTATTTTACAGCTGACGTTGCACGATGTAAAGCATTTCTAAGAATTGCTGTCTGCCATAGATCTAAAGATAAACTCAAAAGAAACGTATTCATCATTCTCTTCGAATTCCAAGATTCTCTCACTAATTCTTCAATAGTTCGATTTACAGTTCCTGAATACAACAATATTGATTGATTAATTTCTTGGTTATACCTGCTCACCTACTTGGTTGAGCAAGTTTGTCAACATGTCAGCTTAATTAATTGTGTATTCCGTTGGGTCCCAGTGATGTCTTATTCGGTAAAATTTCGTTGCCAACAAAATGAAGCCCGTCCGCTTATTTGCATATTCTATTATCTTTACTTCAGTATCTCAAAGGCGTACTTCATTGTCACAAAAGCAACTTCAGATGGAACTCATTAATATTTCCATCTCTTCAACAAATAGAATCGTCTAAATGGAGCTTCAAAGTCGGACCAAGAGACAATCCCATTCATGACAGTTAATGGGTTTGAATGCATTTTTGTGATGCTGACAAATAATGTGATGTGAAAACTTACTTCCTGTCTTTCCTCAAGATAATAAGTCAATGTGCTAATGTAAGGTTTATACGCACCATGCGAAGGTATATAGCCGCAGACATTGAGAAGAAACACGCTTGGTAAAATATTGCATATGCTAAGACAACGCAAATTATAGCCGTGGTACACCAATAACAACTGAACGAGGAAACCGTTTTTGTGCAAGTCATCTGTCACCAATTTGCGGTTAACCTAAGGATTCAAGCAACTGCCGCCTAACACTACAACGTAGCGTTACTCATACTCGCCACACTACCTGCTTCTATGAATAAAAGATTCTAAGCAAGAGATTTTAGTGTTTAGATAGATTTCAACGTGAGCTAAAAATCTTTCAAATGTTTACTCCAATAACCAACGCGAATTATCTACTATGGCTTTTGAAGACCTCAGCATCCAACTTGCACATTTAAACTGTAGTACTTTTATTGTTTCTTTTATCCAACTGCATAATAGTCTTTTTATAGAGGTTGATTTTTCCAGAAATAAAAGTTAACAGCAGTTGACACAATTCCCAATTTCCTGAATAAGCGCCTCTTGTGACTTGTTCATGAAGGAGTAGGATATCATGTAACTGTTTGCAAAACGAGAAAACTTGTACCATCTTCAAAAAGGATCAAACAAAAATATCAACGAAAGAATACATGTGAGTCAAGGCAATCCTACCGTAAAAAAAGGATTACCAGTGCGTGATCACATACGATGCCATTATCTGTCCTGAATTTACTATGTTCTGCTAACAGGGGTTCAGAGAAGATTACGATTTGCTTCCACCTACGCACAGCAGACACATAGACAAGTTTGATGATGAACGTGTGGGTCTGTCTTGGACATAGGGAGTCTGTCTTGAATGCAAATGGCAATTTGGGCAATAAAATTTTTTAGCACCTGGCAACATCCGGTCATACTCCGTCCAACGCATCGCTGTTGACATTTAAAAACATTTGAGAACAATTTCCGAAATGAGCATCACATATTTCTCAACTCATTTACCTTGGTAAACTGCAATAATAGAAGTTTTTTTTGGGGGAGCCTCCACCCAACACAATGAACAACTACCGTGTCATTGGTCCATCATTGTTTATGCATAAAGCAATGGAAATAGCCAGAAAGCATTAAATCCTTCTGCATATAATTAGCAATATCTTTCAACTTCAACAGCATTCTTTCGATTTGTTAAACCGTTACATGAATAGACATCTTTATACGAGAGGATTCAAACAGATACTATTCACGTTGAGACTCTGAAGCTTTTTATTTTGTGGGTCGCAAAAAAATTGGGCAAAATCTGCAGACTTGTGGTGATATCAATTACTTCTAAAATGCTTTAAATCTAGAGTTAATGTGGGAAAATATTTTTCTGGAATTATACATGAAATTAACGTTTTCTGATCATCGCTGTTCCTAATTTACATTGATGATATACCGAAGAAACAGTTCAATAAGTGCAAGAGCTATCTGCAGATTATCTAAAACTTAGTAATCGTCTCAACGACCAGATGATCGGCTTTCACATTTGACAGAAAGGTTTGATGACATTCTAGGGACTGGACAAATAACTGGCAATTAGATATTTCTCAAGGGGAAATGTGGAGTTGAGCTGGTCAACTTCCTCCATAAATATTCTCTGAGACCTGAGGCTTCGCTTCTTCCGAACTCCGAAAATGGAGTCCAAGATTTGACTGTTATAACAGAGTCAGCTCTGCTCTACAGCTCTCATTGCTCAAACCATTCCGTAAAAGCCTTCAAGGTTACTAATTGTACGCTTAGAGCATTATAACATTACTGATGGAAGCGTTCCAAGAAAGCTTATATTGTTCAACGTTGCTTTCTCCTCGAATGTTGCTATCAAGCCTGATAGCAACGCCAAAATTTCGTTGTATCTCGTTTTTTGCTTTCAAAACAAGTTGAACATTTTTTTTTCGGTATTCTTTTGGGATGACTTCCACAACGATTTTTCTTTGAGAATGATATGTTTGCCGTTTCCAATTATTTCATAAATGTTGTGGATTAGGCAGCAGATTTATTAGGCTTTACTTTGAAGATTTATCACTGTGGAATTTTTTACAGCCAGTGATCATTGATGCAAAAATTTTTTTCAGTTTCCAAAGAGATCTCAGAAAATTTTCCACAATCTACTTGCAATAATTAGACAGAAATATTTCATGGAATATATTTGAACATAACATCCTTTAGCATCAAAATGCTCCTGGAAAATCTATCCTTCAACACTCGAATTCTTTGAAAGTTCATCGAATTTGCAATTTATCCTATTGATGGTTGCTGCTTCTTATCTCGCTAAATGATTCCGATTTGCATATCACGATGGCGCTCACTTTGTTGCTGTTTAATTCTTCAACGATGCCTTTTTCTTTTTATCTGCTCACGTGACGCGTATTAGTCATTTTATAAATCACATTGTATGTCTTTTTTGGAACATCACGCATAGAAATTTTTCATTGGCATTCCTTGAGTTTATTTGTTTCTTTCTGCTGTTTCACAGCTTTTTTGTTCATTTGTGAATGAGGTGGTTATTGGAACCAAAAAATGCCCAATTAAGGGAACAAGGAGACTAGGCATAATAGACAAGTAGAGAAGCCGGCATGCTTGATGAAGTCAGCGGGCAGTCAGTCAATGACTTATTCATGATCGCCGAATCCGATCGTAGAGGAACGAGTAGAAGAATCTATATATTCAGAGCGAAAAAAAAAATGCGTCTCGTTCAAGTTTATCTTTAGATCTGCAAAAAAGCTTTGATTCGAAGAAATGTCCTGCATCGTGCAATCCCAGCTGTGGCATAAAGCATAAAGCAGAATGCTATGCGCTTAAAAGTGTGCCTCAGCTCGTGCAGTGCAGTGCTACAGCTTAGCTAGCTTAAGATGTTGTATGTCGTATCGTTGAGTTATTCGACTTTGTTCATTCATTCCCTCTACCATGGCTATTACCCTCAGTTGTTTCCTCATAACGTTTCTGGGAAACTCTTCAGTCTATGCGTATTACCATATTTTCGATAGATTTCAACTGCGACTGAGGTTATGCCTAACCGGCGATCTGTGCGTGAGTCAAAACAGCGCTTTGAAATAAAATGAACTGATTGCGCGTTTTAGCTATTTTATTAGAGGTTTTCCGATGTTCTCATATCCGTTTCAAGTGTTTTCCGGATTTTGTTGTTTTTCGCAAAATGTGCGTAATGAAACGATTGTGCTTCAGTCATGAATTGAAGAATTTATTAGCTCACCAAGTGTCGGAATGCCTCAATGTCTGCCATAATGCTAATTTATAATTTCCGGAGCATGGGCGATCCGTAAAGTCTTTCTGATTTAAACTTTCGAGCTCCACAAGTGATCTAGAGGTATGACTCAACCATTAGAGAATTGTCGTCTCATATGTGGATCGCTATAGTGATTTCCAATATGGATGTTCTCGATGAATGCAACACTTCCCTTCAAGCTCCCACTAAATGTGCGACCGTCAGCTTTTCAACTCTCAATCCTCAAACTGCAACCATTCACATTTCCCAATAGTCGGATCGATTTTGACGATTAGGATGCTGTTGTAAACAATGTTCACAAAGATGGATTGAACTTATGGATTAAACCTGGATTAGACGCGAACTTGAGCTGTGCATGTTGGCTGCAATATGAGTATGACGATTCACCACAATCCACGAAATAATTGAAAATTTCCCTTTCATTGCCACTCGACGCAATATTCATTTCTAATTACTTGGGTTGTTGAAAAATTTGTTGGCGTTTATATGATAGGTGGATTACATTGCAATTTTTCTGACGGAATATCAGTGCGACGGAGAGGGAAGGGGAGAGGAATGCACATTCCAATACTCTATTATATTTAGGAATATTATTGACTTCGTTGTCGCATTGCGGAGGCTATTTCTTCAGTTTGAATAGCGAGGATTCAGTTGAGGATGTCTAACGAAATCCTAAAGTGTTCATAAAACATCAGGCAAGAAATTGTTTAGAACGAGTAGAAAATGGAAAGAAAGAAAAACTAATGAACTAGTGAAGTGCCGCTAAGAGAGACAGTAGGTAATATGGGAAGAGAAAGCTAAAGTGGAGAACTGAGTACACGTCCGCAGTAATTTTGTTCAAGAATCGACCTATCGAATGAATACTTCTATGGTTATAATCCTTACACCGTTTCGAGACATATAAAATATTCTCATCGTTCAGCTATTTCTGAGAGTCAGCTGGCTAAACGTTTCAATTTCTTCTCCAATATTCGTCGCCCATTGCATTAAAGACGTTTCACTTTCAATTCTCATTCGAAATTTCAAACCTTGGTTAGCGGCGAATCACCTACTGAGTTTTCGCTGGATTTCGTCACTTACGGCAACGAATTGCGACGCTTGCACTCTGCTTTGTATGCTCTCCGAATCTATTCATCATGCACTAAAACATTTTCCAAGTTGTGATTCAGGACAACAACTTAACGGGGGTTTCATCATAGGGTTTACTGATGGATGTGCGATCAACTTTGTGAATCCTGTTGACTTTTCAGTAAGGTGCGGTACTACTCTGGTAGTATAATGTAAGGGAGCGACAGTATCAAGCGCACTAAGGATGAATCTCAATTCAGACGGCTCGAAGAGAAGAGGCAGGACCCTTTCAGTCGAATATCATGTTCCTTGTGCAGAAAGTGAGCTAGAAATTGTCTTTGACGTCTATCCTCCAACATAAATGACGAGATGCATCTTCATTTTATGCCTGAATTTAGATTCTTCGGAAATCGCCTTCTTGTGGAAAATTTTCAGAGATTTTCTGATATTGTGCGTCGTAGCTTTCATACAAAGAAGAACTAACGATAGACAACATGAATTTGCAGGCTTACTTTCTCGGAACGCTAAACACTAAACAAACATGTGCGACGAAGAGGTAGCAGCGTTGGTGGTTGACAATGGATCCGGAATGTGCAAGGCCGGATTCGCCGGTGACGACGCCCCTCGAGCGGTGTTCCCATCGATCGTTGGACGACCCAGACATCAGGCATGCTTCATCTTTCAGTCCATTTGTCAGAATATATTCAACACTGATTTCCACCACTTCAAGTACACTAATATCAGTTTGTCTTCGCAGTTCATCATTTGCAGAAAAAGCGTTTTGACAAAATCTCGTGGAATCTGAGAGCTGTAGTCTAGCAACTTGACCCAACATTCTGAGTTGCGAGTAAATAATCTTGCACAGCAAGTTTCCCTAAAAACAGGTTACATACGATGCTGAGAACGGCCTATGACTAAGAAATCGCGCAGTAAGCTGTTTCATTGTGAGTTCCTACTACTAACCGTCTCGTTACTTCTTCTCATAAAAACGCGTATCATGCACTCCATCCTCGGGGCGATTCCTCAAATGTTAGGCGTTTATGGCGAGTTTGGAGTGGCGATTCTTTTTTCGATGTTTGAATATTTCAGGGTGTCATGGTGGGTATGGGTCAAAAGGATTCGTATGTGGGTGATGAGGCGCAATCAAAGCGAGGTATCCTTACGTTGAAATACCCGATTGAGCACGGTATCGTGACCAACTGGGATGATATGGAGAAGATCTGGCATCACACATTCTATAATGAGTTGCGAGTTGCTCCCGAGGAGCACCCTGTGCTGCTCACCGAGCCCCCGCTCAACCCGAAGGCAAACAGAGAAAAGATGACCCAGATTATGTTTGAGACCTTCAACACACCCGCCATGTATGTTGCCATCCAGGCGGTGCTTTCACTATATGCTTCTGGCCGTACCACTGGAGTGGTACTCGATTCAGGCGACGGTGTCACTCACACTGTACCTATTTATGAAGGTGATGACAACTCCACTTCTACTATTTCATTATATTTTATTTATTTTTGTTTAACAAACTGAATAATGAGGGACTCCTACCGAGGAAATCGAAGATCCTCATTTGGGACTGCTAGAATGCTCCAACGAATGGCTCAAAGAAAACGTTGCGTTTAGTGTAGAAATTATTTAACTAATTGAGGCTGGCAGATTGGGGAGGTTAGTTTTTCGACGCAGGAGAACTAGCGCTCTACATAGAATAAAAGCTTTGTGATTATCCCTGTAATGTCTTCTGAATGAAGCCCCGCATCGCTTATGGCATTATGGCGGGATTCCAACGAACGTTTAAGAGGGCGGCGACTTAAGCCAGGCAGATGATCCATGCCGTTGCATATTTCCATTGGCAAGATATCGCTAGTAGAGTTAAGTTGTAAGCTCACGGGTACGTTTTACAGGATATGCGCTGCCCCACGCTATTCTTCGTCTCGATTTGGCAGGTCGTGACCTCACTGATTACCTCATGAAGATCCTAACTGAGCGTGGATACTCGTTTGTGACTACGGCCGAACGTGAGATCGTTACGAACGACAAAAACTTGTTGACTCGAAGTTTCTACATTGCTGCATCATAGCAGACAGAAGCATCGTAACCTGCGACCGCCTGCGGTGGCAAATTTCTGCGATCCTCTTGTTAGGGGCAAATTTTTGCAGCATCCTAATCCCCACCTCATAGTATTCGCTCCGTCATCTAAGCTAACGCATTTACCTGCGACTTATTGAACGAAACATAATTTCAGCCATCCTTCATAGGGATGGAATCTGCTGGTATCCATGAAACAACATATAACAGCATCATGAAATGCGATATCGATATCCGTAAGGATCTGTATGCCAACAATGTACTATCTGGCGGCAGCACAATGTACCCTGGAATCGCCGATCGCATGCAGGTAGAACATTTCTTCCAAATTTCAGCAGAAAAGATAATGGAATCATTTAAAAAAAAATGAATGATGGTCCCACTGCGAGATGGGATCGGATTTCGACAATGGTGAGCTCTAAGTTCCCATTGTAACAACTTTCACAACAGCGTGCAATATACGCTACCAAAAACATAGATCGATGATTGGAAGAAACCTCGCAGTCTTCAGCGGCATTTAGACATTTAATAAAATGATTGAAACACATGTAACTTTCACATGAAATACTGAAAAAAAAATCAGCTCGCTGATATTCTTATTGAACACAAAAACTTCACCTGATTTTCGCCACCATTTTCGCAGTAAGTGAATTCATCATCGAGGGTTCGTGCATTCAACTGAAACTTCGGAATTGATGCGCAGTCATATTGCATTTTTGAGATTGCGTCCTTATCGTTTGAACGATTTTGTGCGTACTGGAAGTGGAAGTTTGTCATTTCAGATGTCCATTCAGATTCCCATATTTCTTGGGAAATGTTTATTTTTCATTCCTGTGAATATTGTGAAAGATTTCCAGCATTTTGCCATCCTTGCTTGGGATTCATTCCCTATCCCATTGGACAGCTCTGAAATTAGGCCAAGTATCGTAGAGGGAAAGAATTTGGAAAAGGCTTTAAGATCCCATGTAAAGTTTGAACACCTACGTTGTATTATCTAGGGAAGTAGGGAAATAAAAATGTTTCTGTGATATGCTGCTTCCATCATTTCTTCTAGAACAACGATCAAATTTTACAATTCGTTCAAATATAATAAACGCAATGTTTCTTCTCTCAGAGTGCTTTATGCGAATAATTAAGTGAAATTTGTTCTGAAATGAGTATTTCAGAAAGAGATCACAGCGCTCGCACCAAGCACGATGAAGATCAAGATCATCGCTCCACCTGAGAGGAAATACTCTGTCTGGATTGGTGGATCAATTCTCGCATCTCTTTCTACCTTCCAACAGGTTCGTTGCCTATCTTCGAATTAGAGATTTCATGAAAGCGGCTAACCAGATGCACTGAAAGTTCTCTGGTGGGATGGAACCATAATTGCCTCATGATGTGTAAAAAGAAATTAAAAGTTTGACAGTTCAGAAATCCTCTCCAGCCTCCTACATTCCGTTCAGCAAACTAGCCTTTTTAGAATGGAAGCGTCGGGTTCGCTGTGCTATCTCGTCCACCTTCTCGTCCTCTCGTTTTGTATATGTAATATTTGACGGTTGCAGATGTGGATCTCGAAGCAAGAATACGATGAATCCGGACCATCGATCGTACATCGCAAATGCTTCTAAGCGAAACCACCAGTCATCGATAGGACATCGCTACCGTCTTCTTTCGTTCAAACTTCGGGATTACAAGTTGCACACCATATTGCGTTTGACTACGCAAGTATATATATAAGACGTGTATGCATTTAATGACATCATACAACGGCACATGTGTGATGCCTCAATTCGTGTACATATATGGTGTGAATTGTGCCATAAAAGTGCTCATTCCATTTGCTGACTCCCAACCATCGCATTTCAAACAACATTTTACACCTTCCGGATTCTATGGAGAATGTCATGGAAACAAGGTGGGAATAGAGAGTGTGATGAGAACCCAGTTTTCTTTTTCTTATTTTTGATAAAGATAAGAAACGTCACTCTTATATTATAATCCACGTTGCAAACGGTGCGTGTGCCAACAAAACTGACTTAAACACATTAAAATCATCCGAAATGGTAAAGGTTAAAGGTCTTCTACTCTAATCGTCATGGTGAAGAGCACGATATTCGCTAGATGGGAACATATGAAGTGTTACTGGGAGATGGTATTGGCAATTAGGCTGAACGACACGTCCCTGACATAGCAGTGCTCACAGCGATTGCTTTAAGCAATCTAACTTCCTCGGTTTCTAGAGCAACATGTCAGTGCTTTGCAGCCAAGTGCATTCTTTGCAGTCGTCTTGAGAATATGGCACTATCTATGTGTCGTTCTGGCCATCTGTATTTATAGAGTTACCCCGGTCGGATCGACGGCTTTAGTGAACTATTTTTAGAAAACCAACGAAGGTAGAACTTCCACAGACTTGGGATTCAATGCTGGACAAATTCAGAAAGAAACTCGGCGACGGTGACGTGATGTATGAATTACGCATAACTACACTGAGCATGTTTGAAAGTGACATATAAAATGGGCAAATGTTTATCTACTCTTACTGGAAGCGCATTGAGGAAGCAGACCGTGTATGCTCATTGAACTCCCATGACATCTTTTTCGAAACAAAAACGCTTTCATTACGACTGCATCACCGGAATCCTGCTCGTGCTGATGTTATGCTCGCATGCAATAAGAACACATTGCTTTTGAAGAACTAAGAACATAGCGTTGTGCATACGCATCCAAAAAAAAAAAAAACAGTGAGTATATAAGTACTGATGTGTCATAAAAGACTAGCGTACGCAAATCCGGCGTAATCGACTTATTCCTCGATAGCTATAGCGATCGATTTGTAGAGGTGATAGAATATGTGCAATGCATCAGTTCCATCAGGTCAACGGATAGGATAATGACTTCCTAAGTTTCAGAGCTTCCATACGCTATTTACCATTAAAGCTACATCATCTTTACTGCGTAAAAAGTTTCTCGAAAGTTGTTATGAGAGGCGTTGCAAATGTTATACGTCCGTTGGTGCATTATTTCAAAGGAAACAACTCATTGCTTTCGTTCATGTAAGTAAGGATGGGTTGTAGATCACTCTATTGCACACATTTTTTTCACCCAGAGATCAGGCTCTGAAATCGTTCAAGCAACATAAGGACTCTCATGCATTGAAGAACAGCGTAGAAATCCGCAGTAATCGTATCCCCAGATTGATGGCGTAAGTCAACGAGAAAACACCGAGTATATAAGCCTGAACAACGGAGACAATTCCTGAATGTGTAATGCTTTGTCTGTGAGTACGGGTTGTAAGGGTAAGTGCAGTATGAACGTTTGGATGCAGACACTACCGGAGTGGTAGATGGACTCATCGAAGGACACGTTGTAAGACTCGTCCTTTGTTTGCTTTCTTGTTCTTTGCTTGTTATCCTGCATATTTTTGCTGTCCAACAACAACTATTTAAACAACATAAGCGTTTCCACATTGAAGTAATATTGAAGTAGCAGGTTTCAACAAGTAACAGAAGTAAACGAGTAGGATGAGGTCAAAATCATCTCGCTTATCACCATAAATCTTTGATAAGTCCTGTAAGATTAAAGAGATTCAATGACCCAAAACAATGCTAAAAAGTGAAGCGTTGAAATTGAAGGGAGAAGACAACATGAATGAGAACGACCTATCAATAAATTAAATCCGTTCTAGCGCTAAGATCGCATAAACGCAAAAAGAGCGCCTCATCGATAACTCACAATCGCAACTACAAGGAATTCATGACTGGATAAAGATGACAACCTGTCTATCAGAACAGATAACGAAGAAGTCTTCGTGTACAGTCTGAGACGAACGAGATTTATGTGCTGCTATATATAAGGGATCGTTTATCACAGAGAAGAACGTTTATTTGAAACTGCTTAAGCATAACGAAGAATCTCATGCGTCGGAAAACAGCATATAAAGCTCCAGCACTTCTATTCCAAAATCGCTAGTCAATGTGTACACCAAATTTCAAATTTCTGCCATTATGAGTCGTTCTTCAAATAGTGGCAGCTAGCGCAGCTACAGTGAGTGAATGAACTCGGTGAATGAACCTCAGGTGACGAGTAGCTCGAGCGGGCGACCGTGACAGCCTAGCTGGTGCCCTGATTTGCCAAATACGCTTCACATGTTTCCGTCAACCAAGTAACTTGGTGTCAGCGATCCAGCTAGAGGAAAGGAGATTTGCAAATATACAGTTGTTGCTAATTCCGGTCATTTCGTTGTATTTAAGCGAATGTTAGAGGCACTATGCGCAACAAATCAGAAATGCTACACTCGACCGCTCACTTCTGCAAGACTTCCGTGTCTCTCTCGAAAATAGGAAAGAAATAAAACTACGTTTCGATTGTGTCGATACTTCCTTGCAAGTGATTCATTCAACCTTTCTTTTGAGTAATAGTTCTTAATAGAATCAGAAGAGATATGCTGCTATTTGAAGTGCAATAACCACGAATCTTCAAATGCAATCATTTTTATGGCACACTTTACATCACATATGTACATGAAAAGAACGACCACACATGTGCCATTGTGTGGTGCCCATAAATACATACACGTCTTATACATAGGTTTGCGTAGTCAAACGCAATATGGTGTGCAACTTGTAATTCCGAAGTTTGAACCAAAGAAGACGGTAGCGATGAAAAGTGTGTCCCATCGATAACTAGTTGTTTTTGCTTAGAAGCATTTGCGATGGACGATCGATGGTCCGGATTCATCGTATTCTTGTTTTGATATCCACATCTGCAACAACCAAATATTCCGCATGGAAAACGGAAGGAGCAACAAGTGGTTATGGCGACACAGCATGTTCATTCTGCTTATGTTGCCATGACCTTTATGTTAAAGTCTGAGACGAACGAGATTTATGTGCTGCTATATATAAGGGATCGTTTATCACAGAGAAGAACGTTTATTTGAAACTGCTTAAGCATAACGAAGAATCTCATGCGTCGGAAAACAGCATATAAAGCTCCAGCACTTCTATTCCAAAATCGCTAGTCAATGTGTACACCAAATTTCAAATTTCTGCCATTATGAGTCGTTCTTCAAATAGTGGCAGCTAGCGCAGCTACAGTGAGTGAATGAACTCGGTGAATGAACCTCAGGTGACGAGTAGCTCGAGCGGGCGACCGTGACAGCCTAGCTGGTGCCCTGATTTGCCAAATACGCTTCACATGTTTCCGTCAACCAAGTAACTTGGTGTCAGCGATCCAGCTAGAGGAAAGGAGATTTGCAAATATACAGTTGTTGCTAATTCCGGTCATTTCGTTGTATTTAAGCGAATGTTAGAGGCACTATGCGCAACAAATCAGAAATGCTACACTCGACCGCTCACTTCTGCAAGACTTCCGTGTCTCTCTCGAAAATAGGAAAGAAATAAAACTACGCTTCGATTGTGTCGATACTTCCTTGCAAGTGATTCATTCAACCTTTCTTTTGAGTAATAGTTCTTAATAGAATCAGAAGAGATATGCTGCTATTTGAAGTGCAATAACCACGAATCTTCAAATGCAATCATTTTTATGGCACACTTTACATCACATATGTACATGAAAAGAACGACCACACATGTGCCATTGTGTGGTGCCCATAAATACATACACGTCTTATACATAGGTTTGCGTAGTCAAACGCAATATGGTGTGCAACTTGTAATTCCGAAGTTTGAACCAAAGAAGACGGTAGCGATGAAAAGTGTGTCCCATCGATAACTAGCTGTTTTTGCTTAGAAGCATTTGCGATGGACGATCGATGGTCCGGATTCATCGTATTCTTGTTTTGATATCCACATCTGCAACAACCAAATATTCCGCATGGAAAACGGAAGGAGCAACAAGTGGTTATGGCGACACAGCATGTTCATTCTGCTTATGTTGCCATGACCTTTATGTTAGAGGATTACGAGAAGCCGAAAAATGTTATTAAGCTTCAAGCCATCCTATTACTTTTCACATGTCATCAGGCAACCATGGCCGTTTCTTGCAGTGACGCTTCAATGCATCTGCTCGACTAGATTCATGAAATGACTGGTTTTAAACTTGGCAACTAACCTGTTGGAAGGTAGAAAGGGATGCGAGAATAGATCCGCCAATCCACACAGAGTATTTCCTCTCCGGTGGAGCGATAATCTTGATTTTCATCGTGCTCGGTGCCAGCGCTGTGATCTCCTTCTGAAACACTCCTTTCAAAGGCAATGCTACCTTACGACTCTCGCAAAACTCTCCAAAAGAGGAACTGTTACGTTTATTATCTGTACGCGAAAAATAATAGAGTTCTAGATACACAAGGGCATCTTTCAATCCTGATCCATTCTTTTCCGCATAAAATAGATATTGTCAAGTCTAAATTTGTGCCTTCTAAGGAAACAGAAATGAACTGCTACGAAGAGTGAAAAAGATTAGTGAATCTTTTAAAGCGCTGGCAAGAAGGAAAAACAGATCATTGCTCACAGACATGGCAGCTGGAGAAAATGCCTGCAATAATGTTTAAGAAATGTCTAGAAACGAACGATTACAGCGTAACTTCATACTTGTCCTCTGATAATTTATAAATCCCACTCTATGACATTCTGCACAAATATTCGGTGATAGCAACATCAGTGGCAAAGATTAGTATCACTGGCCTTCTGTGTAAGGACATCGAAAAGCAAATTCATACAATGAATTAAGCTAAACCCAGTCTGATTCAACCGCTTTAATACTTACCGTAATGCTATCGAAGGCTGCGAGATTGCTTCGAAGCATTGAGCAGCCCATTAAAACCTACCGTATAATTCCTGCCTTCTGGGAGCCAGTATTTATTTTAAAAAAACACGAAGCCATTTGTTGCGGAAATGCGCGCTCTAACAATGCGTTCCTCACCTAGTTCCTTAACAGACCCTACCGTCCTTCATTCCTTCAAAGACGAATAAAATGTTTTGCCTGCATTCGATCGGCGATCCCGGGATACATTGTGCTGCCACCAGAGAGTACATTGTTGGCATACAGATCCTTACGGATATCGATATCGCATTTCATGATGCTGTTATATGTTGTTTCATGGATACCAGCAGATTCCATCCCTATGAACGATGGCTGAAATTTCATTTGATTTTATAAGTCGGAGATAAATGAGTCAGTCGAGATGATGGCAGGTGGGCAACAGTCACGAAAAAAGAAACGTCCAAGAACATGCGAAACCTGGGAGGTGGAGATTTGGAGGCTGCAAAAGGTTCCCTCCTGCAAATGAACCGCAGAAATTTGTCACCGCAGGCGATCGCAGGCCACGATCTTTCTGCGTGCTATTATGCGGCAACTTAGAAACTGCGAGTGAACTGGTTTTCGTCTTTCGTGAATTAGATACTTCATGGGGCAGGCAAGATTTCATATTGACCTGGAACAGCGCCTCGGGGCAGCGGAATCGCTCGTTGCCAACGGTGATGACTTGTCCATCGGGAAGTTCATATGACTTCTCGAGGGAAGAGGAGGAAGCGGCAGTGGCCATCTCCTGCTCGAAGTCAAGGGCCACATAGCACAGTTTCTCCTTGATGTCACGAACGATCTCACGTTCGGCCGTAGTCACAAACGAGTATCCACGCTCAGTTAGGATCTTCATGAGGTAATCAGTGAGGTCACGACCTGCCAAATCGAGACGAAGAATAGCGTGGGGCAGCGCATATCCTGTAAAACGTACCCGTGAGCTTACAACTTAACTCTACTAGCGATATCTTGAAAATGGAAATATGCAACGGCATGGATAGTCTACCTGGCTTAAGTCGCCGCCCTCTTAAACGTTCGTTGGAATCCCGCCATAATGCCATAAGCGATGCGGGGCTTCATTCAGAAGACATTACAGGGATATCACAAAGCTTTTATTCTATGTAGAGCGCTAGTTCTCCTGCGTCGAAAAACTGACCTCCCCAATCTGCCAGCCTCAATTAGTTAAATAATTTCTACACTAAACGCAACGTTTTCTTTGAGCCATTCGTTGGAGCATTCTAGCAGTCCCAAATGAGGATCTTCGATTTCCTTGGTAGGAGTCCCTCATTATTCAGTTTGTTAAACAAAAATAAATAAAATATAATGAAATAGTAGAAGTGGAGTTGTCATCACCTTCATAAATAGGTACAGTATGAGTGACACCGTCGCCTGAATCGAGTACCACTCCAGTGGTACGGCCAGAAGCATATAGTGAAAGCACCGCCTGGATGGCAACATACATAGCGGGCGTGTTGAAGGTCTCAAACATGATCTGAGTCATCTTTTCTCTGTTTGCTTTCGGGTTGAGCGGAGGCTCTGTAAGCAGCACAGGGTGCTCCTCTGGAGCAACTCGCAACTCGTTATAGAACGTGTGATGCCAGATCTTCTCCATATCGTCCCAGTTGGTCACAATACCGTGCTCAATTGGGTACTTCAGCGTGAGGATACCTCGCTTTGACTGCGCCTCATCACCCACATAAGAGTCTTTTTGACCCATACCCACCATCACACCCTGAAATCTTTAAACGTCGGAACTACCAATCTCTCATGTGCACCTGGTATGAGCCGTCTAAGAATTGAGAAATGCCCCAAAAAGAGCGTCTGAGATGTGCGTCTTTCAAAGAAGATTGGGCGAGACGCCTAATACTGTGTCATCCGATTGAGACCGCCGATTGCCGAAATCCTCAACCATAGCTTGTTTTTGCTCCGGAATTTGCATAAGCGGAATAATAAAACCTCTCTTTGCCCTCTTGTCATGCACAACATGGAAATCGTGTTTGTGATGTCAACTTCCGTGGAATAAAATAACATCGATTACCATCAGATTTCATGAGATTTTGCCGAAACAGTTCTTTTTTAGATAATGAATTTTGGAAAGGTGCAAAATGAGATGCTGCTGCCAACGACAATTAAAACATAAGATGATCTATGCCTGATGTCTGGGTCGTCCAACAATCGATGGGAATACAGCTCGAGGAGCGTCATCACCGGCGAATCCGGCCTTGCACATACCGGATCCATTGTCAACAACCAAAGCTGCTACCTCTTCCTCGCACATGTTTGTTTCTTAGTGTTTAGTTTGTCAGAGAACGGAAGGCTGCAAATTTAAGCACTCTTATTCAGTTTCTTTATCAGCTGAGAACGAAGGTTGAAGCGACGATTTGAGTCACTTGTTACAATTTACCTCCATAATGAAGTTTCGGAAAGGGATAAAAGGAAACGGCAAAAATTGAAGGGTGTAAACAATAGTTTTTGTAGGTAACCCTCTTGTTCCCAGAACATTTCTTGAACCCACGACTGATTGCAAGGAACTGCGTATCGGCATTCCAGTTTTGGAGAGATGACTCGCACGATGCCTGACCACTGCAGATATTTTCTGAAAGGTGAAAACATCGGCGCTTCAGCCATGAATGTAACTTAACACTACGATTAGCTAAAGATTCCTCAAACGACGCCAAAGATGGTTACAACAATACCATATAAGAATATCATCAGAGAAGCGATTAGAATGATGAGTGAGAGGAGAAAACAGTACACGCATAGAACGCAGAAATACAAGAGAAAATTCGAATTACTCTGTAAACGACAGGCTATAAGGCGTCCAAAACAACGCTTTTTCCCTCCTCTCTTTCCTTTGCTTATTCAGGACAAATTCTTCCTTCTTTCTAAGAAATTCCGAAAATGGAAAATTTATTAGTTGTCCAACACACTGTCTACATGTAAAAAATTTCAGATATGCAAATTTTCTCGTCTAAGTCATGAAACAGTAAATACACAATGTTCTCCGCTTTGATAGCTTGCATGAAGAAAACTCAGAAAAATATTCACTTTCGTTGATCACGGAAGTTACAGCGCCCTCTTCCTCAAACGTTACCTCCTTCGGAAACTTGCTTTTTGCTTTGCTTCGCAATAGTTGCAGCCATATGCCTCAAAGCCCGCTTTCAAAGCACCGCTTATAATAAAATATTTAACGGGATTCCACCAACAAACTCTCAGAGTCGTAAGCAGACGCTGCGGCTCATTAAGTGGCTCTTTTTGTACAACATCCAGAAAGTGATGGAATTATAAGTTCTTTTCAGCGTACTAAGAGACAAATACCGCAAAAGAAGGGTGTCGCCCCCTAGAGAATCCACTTAGAAACTGATCTCCTCTCCTTTCTCTCTCATCCTCTCTCCTTCACCACTTCACTACCCAAATTCAGTGACTTGCTTGAAAGTTAGGCCACTAGACTCTCGCAGCGGTGGACGGTAAAGTTCTTTTCAAGGAGAACAGTACTGACTGCGATTCTTTCGGTAATCCTTTCTTAATTGGCATTTTATGAACGCCTCCAAAATTTCATTAGACAGTCTTAACTGCATCCTGGTTTTCAAAGCTGAAAAGAACAATTTCGATCACATGACAACGAAGATAACATAACAAAGCCAAAGCTATTCTCCTATCATATTGGTTTTCCGAAACATCAAGCCTCCACATAAATACTCGGTGTAGAGTGTAAACAACAACCAACCTCCTTCCATAAAGCAACCCGACATAAACGAAACGAAACTCTTATGATATCCTCAGTTTTGAGATATGAATAATTTACATAAAATCATCCATTTCACAATGAATATTCCATCACATGACATCAAAAATAAAATTTTATTGCAGATTGCGACAAACAGGAGAAACCATTGCTAATGCTGCATAGAGCAGCTGCAACTCTCTTAAGCATTATATGATGGATTCAGTTGGTTATTGTGAGTACCGCTTCGCATAGGTCATCTCCTTTTTAATTTCAATCCCACTCTCAGGGGATTTGAAGTGCTCAAGTAACTAGTGTCAGGAACCTGATTGTTAACGATGGCTCACGTCATATCTTCTGTGGAAATCACTTGCTTTGAAGGATAGAAACGTTCGCTAGACTTTTAGAACCAAAATGCTGCAATATCCGAGACCATCTCCATGGGAAATAAATGGAGTGTTTTCAGGAGAACTATCTAACGTGTACGTCATATATCCATATAATATGGGCAGAAAATATTTTGAGTCGAAAATATTTCAGAGATGACCCTGAAACGTCAATTAAATTTGCCACGTCATGCTAACGAATCGGATTTTCTAACGCTCTGAGAAAATTTGATTGTTGATGACAGCAGACTAGCGGATGAACGAAACGAAATATAAAAGTTTATGCATACTTACAACCTCGATGTCACGCTCTTATAGCAGGCTTTTTGGTAATATTCGCGGAAAAGGAATGAAATAGGAAAACTGCGACGGTAAAGACCACTAAGTAAGGAACAGCGCAGTCTTTCAATCCTGTACTATAAAGCCATTTTAACTCAAGCATTGAGCATAACCACAATTGCAATAGAAATCATTCGAGAATATGATAGAAGATCGAAACTGAAAAATTCCACAAAATATTATGAGGAAACAATAGAGGCTAATAGCGGGAATGAATAAATAGAGTTGAGCAACTCGATGATACAACACACGATGTCAGAGCTATCAAAACGTTAGCACTCCGGTTCAAGCATCGAGTGAGGCTTTTAGTAGTGAGAAGCGAAGCCGCCTACATTTTGTTTTATATGCTCGATGCGTGTCATTTCTGCGTATTGGAGCTTATTTCAGCTCTAAAGATAAACTCAGGAAAAAATCTCACTGATCTTCCGCTCTGAATTCTGCCTTTCCCCTTCGGATCAGCTTGCCATCAGATTCTCATATCATTAACGAATCATTGATTGATTGCTTTCCACTTAGAATTCCTCACGTATTCATTTGATCTGATAGGTTATTCATTTACCTATTGAGCCATTTTCCCATACTTCCTTAGTCATTCAAATTTCTTTCGTTCCATAATAGTAGTGACATCTTTATCCACTACTGAGCGAGCAAAAGCACAAAATCGGAGAAAGAAAGAAATAATTAAGGTCATGATAATAAGCAAATTTCCACAGTTAAGGTTCCGAGCAAGAAGATATCAGCAATTCTGCAAAAACGATTGCAACTGAATTCGATGGTATTTTAGACATTGCAAGTTGAACATTTCAGGGTGAGCGTATAACTTGAGTTAAGCGGTCGAGAACTTGCCGAAAGCGATATGTGTAAAACATTTTCGAAAATTTCCCACAATATGAAGATCAACATAAAAATGTGGGAATCAGGTTTGGCAGCAGTATTTTAGAATGGCTCACAATACACAATAAAGACCCTCAGGAGATGCACAAAGCATTTCTCTTTCATTATTCCTATCATACACAACGCCACCAGTAATATTTTTCTGGAATGCAAAAACGCAGAGTGGATCACTTATGGCACCTAAATCTAAGACTCTATCCACGAGGATTGGGAGGAAGGATTGTTAACTCTCATGCGATAATAATAAAAAAGGTTGATACGAAGAAAAAACTCAGCATTTTTCATGGGAGATTGTATTAGAGTCTTCTTGTAATAAGTGGAAATCGCATGCTAGATGAGAGACGGAAGAATGGGCTTGTGGATCATCTGAAGATAATTTGCACTGGCTGGTAAATATACTGAATACCTCGTTTTTGCAAAATGTAAACAACAAACACCCTACAATGCCTAATTAGGTCATTCGGCTGATTAATTCACATTTTCGAAGAGGTTCTTTGCTCCTTCGACGCAAGTGCATCCTTCTATTAATATATCTGTGAAAAGCTCTATCAACTCCCGGTCAGTTAAAACGCTCCTCTTGAATTTTCAGGAAATTCGAACATTGAAGGTGGAAGCCTCTTGCGTATTTTCCGCAAAGATCCACCAACATTCGTCTTTGTAATGATTGAAAAGTGTTCTTTCCTGTAAGCTATTGTAATTGCTCAGGAAAATTGGATCAAACTTTTCATCATTAGAACTGTGGTATTGGAAAGTTTGCAACGTCGTTTACAATTCCTGATAATATACGTTGTGAATTCAGGTGGACAGCTCAGCCTCATTTCTTTGCATGCTATTATCAGTTAATTAACCGGAAATAGCTTCCTCATGAGTCATTTTTCATCATTTCTGCCTCAAAAAGTTATTCATCAATCGATATCGATCTGATGCAATACCCTATCCCTTTTTTATATCGCTACAACATCCTTCCGACAAAATCAACAACACCATAAACCATGGCGGATTCGTACCGATGAATAATTTTTGGCAAACAATTATATACACCTCATGATGCCTTATGATTTGCATTTAGCAAGAAAAATTTACAACTAGAACACTGATAGAGCATGCGTGAAAAAGCATCTTTTTATGGAAGAATTTTGCGAACAACTAGTTCAGTTGATGATTGTGTTATCATAGTGGTTTCAAATGTGATAAACTAGCTGATTTGAGGAACTCAATTACAAAAACCATATCGTGCCGACCTTCAGCTTTCTTTTTCGCTTGCTTCAATTGATGTGAAGTTACATGTACGAAAAAAAGCAAACTTTCATAGATAAAGTGCATGAAATATATTACATATGAAGTACGGATCATAAAATTATATCAATGCCGTAAAAAAAGATTTATTCAAGCTTGATCAAACGATCAAACGATCAGGTCTAAGTATGGAAGTAATCAATCAATATTTTATTCAAGAAGCGTAAATTGGACGATTGTGGAATCAGTCGAAAAATCTTGGAACTCAATGTGAAGGATGAATGCGTTTTTTTTTTGAAAACTATCTTTAGATTTGTGATGTGCAATGATTCGAAGAAATGCCTCCGCACCTTGCATTGTCAGATGTGGAATGGCACAAAAAAAAAGAACAAAGGTAAAAGCGCTAGGCCGCTGTGTTCGCTAATATTAAAAGCCTGCCTCTGTGTTTGCACTTCAGTGCTGCAGCTTAGCCACCTCAGACGTCCGTATATCGTGTTATCGAGTCGCTAAAATTTATTCACATGATTTTTCCTGTTGTTACTAGTAAGCCAATGTGGTGGATGTAATTTTATATCATGGCTATCCTTAAATCTTTTTCAAAGGAGATTGCAATTTGGGGATAAGGGGACCGAAATGCAGAAGGGACCGAATTCCGACATTCGAGAGGACATTTTTTGTTGCCATTTTTCGCCCATCAGTAAGCTTAATAATGGTTTTTTTTAATGCCTGTTCGACATTCAGTAAAAACTAATAATGCACTCCTTACAATGGTGGAAGGGACGATGCTCAAATTTTTTCAACCTCATGAAACCCTTGAAAGCATTCATCGAAGAAAAATTTCTTCCTCTGTTGCATTTACTTTTCTCGCTTTGGTGAGAAAGCAGCCCTGCAGTTTATTGAAGGGGTTAGGTTATTTCAGCTTACATCTTGGCAGTTTCTGTGTGTGTGTGTGTTTTTTTTTGTTTGTTTTTGTGTCCTTTATCTTCCAATTCAACAGAGCATACTGGGATGAAGTTCTTTAAGCATTCCATGTATGTCTCGAAGGCTACTTACAAAGAGAAGAAAATTAAAGTTTTAATGTTTAGAAAATTTGAGAAATTTTATCAACCCGCGTGCTATAGCTTTCGCCTCTAGCGAAAAGTAGACAAAGCGATACATAACTTAAATTTGCAGCAAACTTTTGCGGAAGACTAAATACTAAACAAACATGTGCGACGAAGAGGTAGCAGCTTTGGTTGTTGACAATGGATCCGGAATGTGCAAGGCCGGATTCGCCGGAGACGATGCCCCTCGAGCGGTATTCCCATCGATCGTTGGACGACCCAGGCATCAGGCATGTTTCTTCTGTCGAACAAACTTTTCAGATATATCTACCTGCGACTATAAAACAACATTCCATAAATACATAAAAAATAGACTAATTTTCATCACGTCCAACTGCTGTGGCAGCAGTTTCCCATTGTTGCGTTTTTTCTAATTTTTTTTTTTGAAGCCGATACAGCGTTCGATTGAAATCTTACGGAATCCAGTCCTCATAGTCGGTGCCATTTGATCCCATAAAAGATGGCATCATAAACCCCCGGTCTCCAGAGTTGCAGGCAAATCAAACAAATTACGCACTTCCCATATGGCAATTATGTAAGAAACACATCAGAAGGGTGAAGGAACGAGCTATGATTGGAGCATTGTGAATTGAGCGCTTTCTTCCGGAAGATGCACGATAACAGTCGATTTCATTTCACTTTTGAAGGCGGAAATCATACACCCTCTATCTAGAGTGTATCATCAATTATCAGACGGCTTATGGAAGTTCTGACCAGAGATTACAGTTTCGATGTCTGTATTTTTCAGGGTGTGATGGTAGGTATGGGTCAAAAGGACTCCTACGTGGGTGATGAGGCGCAATCAAAGCGAGGTATCCTTACGTTGAAGTACCCGATTGAGCACGGTATCGTGACCAACTGGGACGATATGGAGAAGATCTGGCATCACACGTTCTATAACGAGTTACGAGTGGCTCCTGAGGAGCACCCTGTGCTACTCACCGAGGCTCCCCTCAACCCGAAAGCAAACAGAGAAAAGATGACTCAGATCATGTTTGAGACCTTCAATACTCCCGCCATGTACGTTGCCATCCAGGCGGTGCTTTCACTGTATGCTTCTGGCCGTACCACTGGAGTGGTGCTCGATTCAGGAGACGGTGTCACCCACACTGTGCCAATTTACGAAGGTGAATATCAACGCATCGCAGAAAAATTACATTTTCGACATGTTCTTTCAGCATCTTGCAGCTGCTTCACTCGTATCGATGGAAATTTCACGGAAACCAAGTGAAAAACATACTGGCATGGAAAACATTCAATATCATGGTGGCAATACATTTTTATTGTTTTAATCTCTCGTATACTTCTATGCTTTGATGGATTCTAAACGCTACTTAATAGAGGGGGCAGTGAACAAAATGAACTGAGTGATTGAAAGGTGAATATTCCCATTGAAGATGATGCACGCGATGTCAAAAAATTCATACCGTCTATCACAAAAATATAATATTCACATTTATGACTACAAAAATATGCCAACGAGCGAGTCACTTAGACGAAATGTTGAACTCGATATGCACAGTTCTCCATTGAGCGCATTTAGCGACGTAGAGAAGATGACGAAAATTGTGGCAACTATCTAAACTATCCTTATGATGTTCGATGAATGGAGCTGAAGGTGGTACATGAGCGCTGTAGAGGAACTTTAAAATCCTTTATGAATAAAGCTCAGTGCATTTGATTCACGTCGTAAACTTATTCACATTGTGTAGGCTTCAATGGGTCCATTTACGAGCGATTCCGCTGCCCCGAGGCGCTGTTCCAGGTGAGTGCGGACTTTCACTACCCCTTGAGCAAGGATCCGCTAGAGTTTTTAAACTGTCACGTAATAGGAAAAGAAGCTATCTCGTTTTCTGATCGCTTTTCGCTTTATCTGGTCCCCGTCGTCTTTAAGAAGCGAGTTTTTGCAATTTAAATCTCCCCACAGTTCAGGTTTTTTGCGTCCCGGCCAACCATTACTCATATGTTTGTCGCGTTCACTGTTACAGTAAGTCACGTATTTATTTCCAGTGTGGAATAAAAATTGAAATTTCAGCCATCGTTCATAGGGATGGAATCTGCTGGTATCCATGAAACAACATATAACAGCATCATGAAATGCGATATCGATATCCGTAAGGATCTGTATGCCAACAATGTACTATCTGGCGGCAGCACAATGTATCCTGGAATCGCCGATCGAATGCAGGCTAGCCATCTTTCCCGAGTTTTGATTGCGGAGCGATGTTACTCGTTTAATTGCTTTAGTCTTCTGTGTTTTACTAGTGCTTTTCACTTACTCATTGTACCTCAGTGAAAATCCCGTCGTTTACCAGTGACTATCAATTCACGACTATCAATGATCAATTCATATTCGGAGTGGAAGATGTAGGAAAGGGGACATACCATATATGATTCCAACATCGGTCTTACTGCGTAGGTTCATGATTGGAAATCTCAGTGATAGCCATCAAATCTCATATTCTCAGCCTGATGATCCGTCACAAAAAAGAGTTCTAGAAGAGGCTACGGTTACTGCGAATGCCTCCTGAGGTGCGTGAAGTTACATTTCTCTGGAAAGAGTGTTTCAGAAAGAGATTACTGCGCTGGCACCAAGCACGATGAAGATCAAGATCATCGCACCCCCAGAGAGGAAATACTCTGTTTGGATCGGCGGATCCATCCTCGCATCCCTTTCCACCTTCCAGCAGGTTTGCCGTCCATTCATAAATCAGGCGTTTAATAAAAACGTCTATTTGGATGCAATGAAGCTTTGAATGTTTCGTTTGACTGGCTAATAATAGGTAAATAGAACTGAGATGTTGCTTTCGAGTAGGGATTCCTTCCAACTTCTTATAATCTGCTTGCCTTAGCGACGTCTGGACATGAGAGCGTCGGATTGTTCACTGGCTCCCGCTTTCTCTTCCTTTCTATTCGTATACATGATATTCGACCATTGCAGATGTGGATATCGAAGCAAGAATACGATGAATCCGGACCGTCGATCGTACATCGCAAATGCTTCTAAGCAAGAACCACCAGTTATCGATATAGCATCGCTACCGTCTTCGTTGGTCCAAACTTGGGGTTTAAAAGTTGCACACCATATTGCGTTTGACTACGCAAGTATATATATAAGACGTGTATGCATTTAATGACATCATACAACGGCACATGTGTGGTGTTTCAATTCTTGTACATATATGGTGTGAAGTGTGCCATAAAAGTGCTCATTCCAATCGCTGATTCGCAATCATAACAGTTCAAATTACAGCCAGCCTCTTCTGGTTCCAGTGAGAAATATCAGTGGAAATAAATCAGGAAGAATCAACACAATCAGAATGTAGTTTCTTTTTTTTGTCCATTTCTGAAGAGGACAAGTAAGTGTTGCAAAAGCGAACCCTTTTCTGATATACAACGCATATCGCAAAGGAAGGCTGTACCACCAATATATGCTTGAATGCAATATTACGGCCGGTAGCAATGATAATCTTATACATACATCTCCTCTACTCCACCTCTTACATGGCCTGGACGAAGTACTCGGTTCATGGGAACACCGGACGTGTGTCTGGCATATCGCAACANGATTCCACTTGAAGTCAGGGCTGCTCCGTTCACTACGGTTGACAATGCCAGGTCCCCTCCTCCTCTTTCCACTGAAACTGCACCCAGTACAGACACAGGAGTTTTCTGCAAAACATCACAACGCTCATTTAATAGCAGGCTATAACACATGAAGGAGACGGCAAACTTTGTTTTAGTTGTTTGTGGCCCTAAAGAGGGCCGTTGGGTTTAGTGTTTTTGAGCATCCATGCGAACACTCGGTCGCTTATGCCTTCTTCGACGTCTTCTTGGGCAGGAGAACCGTCTGGATGTTTGGCAGAACATCGTCTTGAGCGATCGTGACACCAGCCAAGCGCTTATTCAACGTCTCGTCGTTACGGACTGCGAGTTGAAGATGTCCGAAATTGATTCTTGTTTTGTTATTGTCGGGCACCGCACTTCCAGCGAGCTCAAGCTCTTCAGCTGCCATTGCTCCAACTCCGACACGCTCACCATAGATCCCCTTGCGTAGAAGACTACGGATTGTACCAACGAGGAACTGAAGTCCAGCTCGAGAGGAGGCAATCTTCGACTTCCCAGACGTCTTTGCCTTACCCGCGATCTGATATCACCACTGCCACGAGATCGTAGCAGCGACGAGAAAACATGAATGCACAAATGAGCACAAATGGCCGTTTAAGTAGCAAATTTTTTGGCGCGCATTTGGACGTGGCAAGTGATTGCTCAAATGCGCGCGCTTGCATCTCCTACTGAAAGGCGGGCTGAGGTAGGACAATACCCGCCTTGCGTTTGATGCAACATATCACCAAAGAGATGCATCCGAAAGGGCGAAGATATAAACAGGATAGGGAACGTAGAAAAATCATGCTAAGCAGTCATCAGATTGCTTTGCTATGCTTTTGAGAAAGAGTGACGAGATACCGGCTGGTGCGAGTGATTATTCGTTATTGAGCTTACAAATAGGTCACAAGGTCACTAGATCACTAGATCACAAGGTCTCCCAAAAGGTCACAAACATAGGGCCCATATCGTCTGAATTTTTTCTTGGTTTTTACTATGCTGAGAATTTTCATTCCCGAATCCGGTACACATATGCGGAGCGCTCTTTCATCAAACACAGTCGTCGATGCGTTCACCCCCAATAGTGACAGTATGCTATTGGTGGAATTTACCAGCGAACATCCTATTTAAAA
Source organism: Baylisascaris schroederi (assembly GCA_006503575.1). Lineage (NCBI taxonomy): Eukaryota > Metazoa > Nematoda > Chromadorea > Rhabditida > Ascarididae > Baylisascaris > Baylisascaris schroederi. The sequence continues at coordinate 44,766 of QEWY01002992.1, forward strand.
GCTCAGGGGATGGGGGGAGAGGGGGAGAGGAGGGGGGATCGGTTTCTATGCGCGTACGCAAATTTATCAGCTGACACTACGAGTATGGGGAATCCACTTATGAAATCGCTCTAG
>QEWY01003000.1:0-42101 GCA_006503575.1 Baylisascaris schroederi
TCTCTAGTACTATTTGTTAATTTGTTGAGAGAATTTTAAATTTGTTCTATTGTAAGTTTTAAGTCATTAGTGGTAATAGGTATACTCAAAGGAATATTAAGAAGTAATACTCGAATTGTATGAAGTAACATGCAAGTAGGTGGCATAACAAAATCATTGGGTGTCGGAGGAAACTGTTGCAATCATGATCGATTTTATTTGCGAATGCATTTAATCCAACTTTCTTTAGCATGCAATCATTGGGATACTCGTTAAAACTCGCTGCTATAATCCCAAAGCAACTTTTTCCATCTCCGATGCAATCTATTTCAATCAGCTCAACTAATGCAACAATTTTTCTGCGTTGATTGAATGCAATGAAAAAGCTTGCAAATGAGGTGACTAGCTTTATTTATTTTAGGCACTTTACTTTTTAATACATACGAGTTAACAACCGAAAATATGAATTTCACATCCGTACACCATCATTGTACTATATTTGAATGTAGAGAAAAAGAATATTTTGAAGGGCATTTGTATGATAGAAACACCAATTTGCATAATAAAATAAATAAAACCCTGATTAAGAAGAATAAGAAAATAATCAAATAATGAAACATTAATAATAGCAATAAAAGTTTTTAATTGTAGTAATGAATGAATGAGATAGTTGATAGAGTGCTCTTCAGCACATCTGTTTCACATCCTATGAGGGGATACAAATAAGGCATCGAAATACAACGGTCGACAATCAAAAACCTTTCTCAAAATTTTCTTTCTATTCTTTATAATAAAATAAAAAAAAAATTATATGCAAATAAACAATTGCAATTCGGGTGAAACAACTCTGAATTAACTAAAAACTTTCTATTCTAACTTCTAGAGTGCATATTGCAAAAATGCCTCCTCCTCCCCCACTAGGCACATTGTTAGCCACAACACTTGATCAGTCTGAAAGGAAATTGCGAAGGACAGTAAGAGAAGAGAGTGCTTTCCTTCACCACCTCTTTCCTCATCCCAATTATCTATACTGTTAAACCTAAGATCCAACAAATCTGAGTGGAAGTTGCGAATGCCAATGCTAAAGAGAATGTATATCATGTCAAAAAGGTATGTTATGAAATAGTAACGAAGAGATTAGGTATTCAGCTAAGTGTCATAATAGCTTAGCATGCAACAATCAGACTAAATCACTTTGATAGGCAATTGTATTTGCGTCGTATAATTCTAAAAAAGAATTGCCGCTTTGCAGCTGTTTATCCTCCCGCTCGTCCCCTAAACTCCGGCATAATGAGGCTTGATCTGGCTTAATCAAGATTGATCTTGATCTTGAGTGGTCATGACTGATCTTGAGCAAGCTTGCCGAACATGAATCTCAATTTTTCTTTCTTCAGGAAAAGTGCATTTCAACTGTTTCTACTCCAAAGAAGTGATCATTAGCTGTAAGAAATTTATAGGTGAGGCATATTATTCCATTATGGTAAAATTTCATACCTAAGCAAACTTACTATCTGTCTTGATTCCAATAATATAATATGTGATTGCATTTATATTATTTTATTACTACAGTCATTGCATTACTAAAAAATTCGATATTTTTCTATGACTATTTGCGTATAAAAATTACAATAGTATTGACCTATTGACCACAATATCAGATTTGTTTCTTTTATTTATTTATTTTTTTAAATTAAGTGCATCAGGAATGATGGTGAGAAAAAAAGAGGGAAGCTTTATGAAGGTAGCAAACCAGTCGCAAATTCTTAGCAATAGTGAAGTGATATATTAGGCAATCAAAAACATTCTTCATGAAGTGACATCTACAACCGGTTTTACGTTTTCAACTTTTCATATCCGAAAAAAAAAACATTCATCAATACTCTTATCGTGCAATAAATAGGAATTTACTTTAACTTTTGCACAATTCCCTCAAAAAAAATATTTGCTTCAATTTCAAATGGTCATTATTTTCGTAGAGATTTTTTCAAAAATTCTTTACTAGCCAATAATTAAATTATTTGCAATAAAATAACTCACTCTCAATTTTAAAGAAATACGTATGTATTTATTGTTACATCCGAGTATACTATTTAATCATTCATATATTTATTTCTATGTACCCATTAGCGAGAAATATTGCAATCTTGACGAGTCCGCGGTAGCTTAGCGGTGCAGCAATTGCTTCGCTAACGGAAGATCTCTGATTCGTCCACCACCATTATGCGCAGATTTCATTGGTTATGGAATCACTGAATTTCTAGTGGACTTTGCGTACTCAAGAATTTTCGTATGCCTAGTGCCTTTGAAAGAGTTAAATGCTAAGAAAGACCGGCAAACGTAACAATGCAATTTGGTGCAAACTGCTTTCCAATAGTACTGGCATAGTGGGTGATTATTTCTACACTTAATTAAGCCCAAATAGCGTTCACTCCCTCCTCCTCTCCTCCCTCACCCCTCCACATACCCCATCCCTCCCTTTGCTTGCATATTAAAAAGGGATTTAAGAGGTTTGGCAATGTGGAAAGTACAGAGATAGGGAAATAACGCTTTTGCGTTCAATGTTCGCATTAAAACTTGTATGATGCTTCACAATATTTGCATCGCTGGATTGATCGTATCGCATTGTGCATAATTAACTTGCTCCACGCCATAAAAATTTTTCAAATAATGATATCATTAACCCATAAAAATTTATTTCTAAAAGGTGGAGAGGTTATAATATTCCATGATTACGGTAGAAACTAGTAAAAATCCATTCAAATCCTCGCGAAAAAAGAAAAAAATTTGGAAAAATTTTACGGATGTAAGACACTTATAATGGCAATTTTTGAGAAATTAACAAAGAATTGCATTTGTTGCAATTTTCAGTTGCAATGAAATTGTGTTCGATTTGACGATGGCAAAGAGGCAACACCGAATATTTATTCGTTGGCTATATTTGAATTTAATCAGTTGAATTAAATGATTTAAATTTTTTTAGCCACTTCATTTAAATTCATGACTTTCAACAGTTGTGAGCCATAATCATGGATCATGAGGTGAAAAAAAAAGAGAAAATCCAGGCTGTTATGCTTAACATAACCGTTTAGAATGTTAAAAGTGGACATTTTCGACATGTCGAAAATCAAGAAATTACCGTCCGTTTTGCCAAACGGCTGGCACTAGTTGGATGCCAAAGTTCGAGTGCAACTTTGCTTTGCTCATATTATTCAACAACACAGAGGATGAATGAAATGAACAATAGGAGCAAAAATTCGCAGACGAATTTTGGTGTACTTCTTGACTTGCTAACTCTTCAATTCCACTACCCTCTAACAAGTTGATTCTAGTTATACAGCATAGTTTCAATGACGAAAATCGAAGAGAATCGATCACAAAAATTACCTCACTATTGGCGTTAACAGGAAGCATAAAAGGCATATATAGTGAATTCACATCGGCTAAACTTGATGAGAGTTTTTCTTCATTGAGTGGCTTCGAGCTAGGTGAAGAACTACAACTCATTGTCGATGAGTTCGATCTCGGTAGTGCTGCAATATTTATTCGATTGATTATAAAAATGCGATTGCAATACAAACGTAAGAGTACATAAGAAGAATAGTATGGCTAACGAGACAGTTGTGAAGTTTTATTTGCAATTATATACACTCATTACAACGGATATGGTTCGAGCATACATAAGAAATATTGAGGTAATATGCGATGTTGTTTGATTTTTTGAAATTTTGTAATTTGAATTTTGAAATATAGAAATGCAGTAATTTAGTAAGGTACCAAAATTATGTTTGCATATCTCTGATATTTCCAATTACAAGACCGAGATGTAGATAGACACAAATTTTGGAAGGGTTTTTTAGTAAGGTACCAAAGTTGTTCCGAAACTACACCAAAATAAAGACAGCCAAGGAGGAACTGCTAGCAAAAATATGAACTTTATTAAACTCATTGGTAATATTCCCTGACTCAATCTGTAGTTAAGTTTTGAAATGGAAAAAGAAAAGAAAACATTTTTTCAGCCGATCGGTGACATCAATGGTCATAATGCCATAAAGTGACTTGCTGTATCTGATGTTCCGCGTTTAGTTTATTAATATATGAGTGTAGCGTAAAATCTACAAACTAATTTTCTCACACAATCGGTTAAGTGTAGCCGAATATTGAATTTTAGATAATCGTTTATATAAACGAATCAGCAAAAAGCAAATACTTTGAAATCTCCTTATTTCGTGATATTGGAAAAACCATCGATTTAATATGTAAATTTGCAATAAATGCATAATGTGTATGCTTCATTAGCTGCTTTTCCCTATTGAAATACCTGCCATCAAAGAAATTTACAAGGAAGGATTGCACGCCAGACGTTTCTTCATCCCAGCTTACCAGATTAATATCCAAATATTGAAAAAACACTCATAAGTGCTGGGTAATGTGTTTTTCTATGAAAGCGGCTAAACGCTTAAATCCTGTTTTTTAAAATTTTTGCTTTATTATGTGCATTCGTCGATTGCAATGATAAAATTACCTTGCTTAAGTTCATTCATTACTTTCGTAGTTAGAATAATATACCTATAATATGCCTATAATATAGCTACACCTATTAAACATATAAAAATTGGTTAGTTAAAATAAACATTACGTGGTCATCTACGCTATATAATATATCCATCCATCAGGTGTTACTGTTGTTTTTTCAATGACTTGAGAATTGAAAAGAAGAGAAGAAATGTATGCATAAACGCATTTTCATTTTAATGCATAAAGGCAAAATTACCAATATTTTGCTTATTCTTTTTAAAATTTCACAACAAAAAAAACACAAAAATAAAACGATTTTTAATTTAGTAAATCCTATCTATAAATTATTTCTTTAATTAATCAACTAAAGAAAATCGAGAAAAAAACAACAACAACAACAATGACAACAAATTCAGAAAGAATCTATTTGCATATGTTTTGTATAATTCATTTTCTTCTGCACATTTACACTGCTGCTATATTTCATCTGGAAAAGAAAGTTGAAATTCAATTTTAAAAAAATTCATTTATGTGACATTCAATCAAGCTTGTGTTGAATGTGGAGGAAAATTTTTCAAAGAGAGATTTTTTCCCCTCGTTAGTATGTGATGCTAAAGCCAATGAAACCATATTCAAAAATGGGAATAATGCAAAAATTTATCATCACATGGATGGCACAATATGCGCTTTTTACACTTTGTTCTCTTTAGAGTATGTTTTGCCAATACAGCTTTATGCAGCGTGTTTTGGCTTATTTTGCTCACAACCATTGCAGCGTTTGTTGTCAAGCCTAAGCTGTATTCTTGGACCATGGAAAAATGGCTGTAGACAAGGATTAAAAGTGGGTCTCTGAATGCGCTAAGACTTGAAGAAAGATGAGATGGCTTCCCCAACGACACGCATAAATGTATTTTGACCCTCTAATGTAGCATATCAACGATTTCTGATCCCGCTCGACGTTTATAACCGTTGAATTTTTATTTTATTTATTCGTTCTTTGGTGCGCTACATTCAAAAGGTATTAACGTTCCCATAAAGTTGTCAAGTCAAAAAAACCCCTCAGAAGAGTTGTTTGTTGTTTTTGAATTCACTCACCTCTTCTATAGTTTCAAAAAAAAAGCTGTACTTCGAAACTAATATGAAGAAAAAAAGTTGGGATATTATATAAAGATGTATTAAAGATATTATTTCTAGGAAGATGTCAGCGGTAACAGTGAATGCGTAGTGGGCAAGCTGGCTTTTGCAAATGGCGCACTACGAGGCGGGTTGATTACAGTACCATAAAGGGGGTTTGCTAGAGCTTCATTAAGTAAGCTAAGAGAAACAGGAAAGCGCATTATCCTACGGCTGGTCGATGAATAAGCTGAAACAATAAAATTTATTAGTTATAATCAGTCATCGCAACACTTGGTATATCTCTAGTTCGATTACGCACCTTCCTGGATGCTTGCAAACTATATTGCATGAGTAACCTCGATTATCACTCATCTTCCGATCATATATACTTTCTTCAATTGATGCATAACATTTCATATCACCGTTATGCTATAATTGTATTTTCCATCTTTTCCTGACCAACACTGTGGAAAAAAATATGAAAATTTCTATCATCGATTATATGTATCATGGAAAACTTGTAAAATTATAAATTCCTACATTCACTGTGAATAGATTCGACTATATGTCACACGCATCTGTCTTAGAAAATTTGAAAGCTTGCAAGTATTGACGTTTATTAAGTGGCTCTTGAGGTGATTCGAATTTACGAGGCTGCGACCCATATTACACACTCTCAACGTTTCGCGCATATTCTTGCATACTATTCATCCAGATAGAATATAGCAGCATTTGGCTTTTACCTATACTCATACGTCTCGATGTGAATAGGTGATGTGTATGTCTCCGTGCTTACATTTGCATATGTTGTAAGGCTGTACGATGGCAATAAGATATCGTATAGTTACCATATTCGATGACACCTTTAGGTATGGTCGTTTTTGCTAGGCGAGATCCTTTCAAATGTTGATCGAGTTTTCTTCGTGTTTCAATTAGTTCACATTGCTCACAAGTACAATCAGCGAATCGACAATGACGTTTATGATCCTATAATTTAAGACCTACTTCTATCACTCATAAAAAAATTTAGATTTTGGGAAATTCAAAAATTATTCCAATGATTTCAATATTTCCACAATCTCTAGCAGGTGTCAGCCCTTAGAAAAAAATAAATGCCTTGTGAGGAGGAAGGGGGGAGGGGGGGAGGGGGTGGAAGCATTAGCACACTTTTTTTCACTATTTGCAATGTAATGCTATCATTAATAAAACAAAAAGTTTTATAACAGCATATTTATTGATATGCTACCTACTGGCGGTCTAACTCCTCTATACGAATAAGCCAAGATATGGTAAATCGATAACACGCTTTAAAAAAATTACATATGAAAGGAAAATTCGAATTGGAAAATTTTAATCGATTATATGAATTAACTAATAATCTACTGGACATTGGGGAATAATTTTTTTATTAATGTTTAAAAAATTTTTCGATCTAGAAAACAATCTAATAATTTAAAAAAAAATTTTTTTTGTTAAAATTCGAATAGTTTTTTCAATTGAAATTAAAAAAATTTTCAAGTTTTGGAAATAAAATATACATGAAATCATTAATGCGCATATGAGATTATATTTTTGAATGTGGAACGGTTTGCTAAGATAAATTTCTAAGAAATATTCGAATTCACTTTATATATTCAAGGTTTGATCATAAAACAAAGCAAACGACCAGTCAGTGAACTTAAATGTTCCATCAAATAATTCACTCATTACACTATTTTATGGATTGGCATTTGTAAAGGGAATGCGCCACTCAATTTTTCAGTTCGTTGTCAACTAAATAAACGAAAAATATTTCTTTAGTTCAACCAAATTTTGAATCGAATTCATATTCAATTCAAATATTTAAAATTTGGATTTCTTTTCATAGATCAGATCTTTAGTAGGCATGTGGATAGACAATCTAAATCGATACGTACGCAGTGGCAATATTGGTGAAATTAGCAAATCCTAAAAAACCTTTTTATAAAAAAAGGGCTCAATATGTCCCGTCAAACATTTCAAACGTCATAAAGTTTAATGCATTGAGAAAAGCATCTCAACAACATACGAGGAATAGTTTTCATCTAGTGCAACTCATCTAACAACTAAGTGAAATTGTATGGTTTTTTTTTTATTAAGCTCATAAAGTGTTCATTTTTTCGAAATTGAAATTCTCAACGACGAAAAAATTCGAAAGAAAAAAATGCAACAAAAAGAAAAATCCACCTTTTTCCACATTAATATTCCATGATTTTTACATTTTTGACAGAAATAACACATATTTTTCGCTTCAGTCATTGCATTCATATCCAATACCTGAAATTATTTTTGCATATTTAGCGTTACTGAAGTGGAAAGTTTTTAAATGAAGTGAGAAAATTTATAGCTTTCAAAGGAATGACAATTTGTTAGCATCGGAGATAATAATGATTTAGGAATATTACTTATAAAAATTTAAATTGGTCAAGTTCAATCGATAGATAGTACTTAGTGAATTCCTAAGTAACGCAAGAGGAAAGCAGTAATCGTTAGATGAATCGTGCGCTTGCTAAAGCTTATCAATAAAAAAATTTCTATATTCCACAAATATATAGAATTTCCAAAGACGAAAACGATTACAGTTGTATTTTCTCATTAGCATATTTTTATCTCTTATATTAATTCATCCGAAATAGCAATAACATAATTTTTCAACTAAAACTTGGCTTTTGAGTCCACTTAGCCTTTTTTCCAAAAAAAATAAAAAAAAATAAAAAAATAAATAAATGGATTTGAAAACTTAACGAATCGCAAGAAATTTACATTTTTATAGCATATTTACTTTTATGTTTTTCAATCGAAATGCTAGCATTCTTTAATTGCTATAAAATGCAAAATATGTCTAATCTAATATGCAGCAAATGAATAATATTCATAATCCTCTTCTGGAAGTCAACTACTGGTGATCATCATTGCACGATTGATTATATCAAAGGAAATTCCACTGTATTGGCTTTTGCATTCTCCTCAACTAGCAAAGTTTTCATACAAACAACTAATATTTTATTAATATGCAAAATAATTTAATCGTTAGGGAAATTTTTCTCTAAAAAGTTTAAATTTTTTCATGATACAATTAATGCAAAATTCTTCATCAATTCTAAATATTTTCAGTTTTTTTCGAATTAAATAAGTTAATTTTAAGATGCGTTTTAAGAATTTTTTTCCCAAAATATGTGTTATGGCTATCAAATTTCAAAAGTCTGGCTTGAGTACTGCGAGAACTGAAACTACCGAATAGATAGGTGAGCACACTTTTTGCAAAGAGATCTGCGAAACTACTTAGGAATGAGGGAAAATTTTTGGATTTTCTCTCTTTTGGGAAATTTTTGGAGAAGTAACAGAGACGATCGACTAGCATTCCTCACACGATGTAATTGAGAGGAAGCACTGAAAAGAAAATTGAAAAACTTACGGAGGATTTCTCGCTATTTTCGCATCGATTCTGAGGGATTAGATCAGCTTCAGCTGGTTCCGATGTACGTAGAAATTTTTTATCTTGTGCTCTACGTAATCGTATTTGAGTGCTCATTATGCGTCGACGTTGTCGAATCAATAAGCACTGCAATATTTAAAATATTTTCATCAACCATAACCTTTCAATCATTTCTATTTTCCATGCACAAGGCAAGTTCTTTCTTTATTTTCCGTATATCTACTCAACGATCATTTCCGTATATCAACCCGTATATCTACTCAATGATCATTTTTTAAATCTTTCAAATCCTATAAGTTTTCAGAAGAAACATTAAAAACCTTCCATTGTTCACATTATATTCGAAGGAAATTTCAAAATATACGAATATAGAATTTCTCTAATTTTTAAGCACTCTTATTTTTATGGAAATAAATCCATCATCGAAAGTATCTTAGATCCGCTTCTAATAAATAAATAAATTACCACTCAGAATTTTTTAAAACTTCCTTAAGTAGAAAGAAAAGTTGATATATTTCTCAACAGCGCATTATCCTTCAAACGTGAACACTATAATTTTAGAAAAACGAGCAAAAAAAAGGAAAATTTCATTCATTCACTTAGAAAATGAAAATGCACAAGTGACAAAGTCAGTTGGCTTATCACTTTTGAACAGCTCGTTGGTGCATCGAAGTGAACTTTAGGAAATGGGCTAATGTTATCTAATGTTATTGATAGTAATTTATTTGAGTACGTTCTTGAGTTGAAGCGTGAATTCGTCGGATGGAATTGCAAGCATACCCACGAGATGTTCTCTATTTGAGATTCAGGAAATAAGGAAAATAACTTCTAAGTAAGCCTGATTAAAAAGAAGGAAAAAAATAAACCTAATTAAAAAGGATTATAAACTGCTAGAAATCCTGCAATAAAAATTTGGAAGTCTAGAGGAAATAAATTCTTAGAGGGATTATTCGAACGGAAGGGAGGAGGAAAACAGCGGTGTAGCCATATCTCCGCAATCCTTGAAATATTCGCAAAAAACCATGCATATAGATTTGCTCTTTAGGAAATGGTTTTCTCGTTACAATTTTCCTATGACTTCCTCCCTTCCCATAAACAATGATTTAAACAATGCAACCGCACCTTTATTATATTCCCCGTTTATTTCTTCAAGCTGACGAAACAACCAGATCTAGGAGATTTTTAAGTAATTCGAGAGAGGTAAGACAGCACGGGTAGTGTAAGAGTGAAGGCTAATGAAGCAGGAAACTATACTGGTGGAAAGGGTGGATTTCCTATTGTTAGATTATGAAGCATTTTTTTTTTCTAAAAGTACAAACCCTTGGGCATTCGCAACTCTTATAAGTACAATTATGTCCTCTCGTTTCGACCATTACTCCATGCTGACGGCACATTCCACAATAACGTTTCACATCTAAAATTATTTTGCTGATGAACGAATTTCAATGAAAAAAAAAATTTCTAAAAAAAGATTAATTAAAGAACATCAAAAGTTCCTTAATCCTATAATTTTTTTTTTTTACTTCAAAGCATCTCATAATAAATTCGAGCTTCATTTAATATTTTAGTCTTCTCGTTTAGCTCAACTCTTATCAATTAATGATAAGCACTATTAAACGAGTAATGATTGTGGGAAATATTCTGAATAAGGAGAGAAAATTTGCACATATAAAATTCATTTTTGAAATTCATTAGCAATTCGATGATAAATAACAAAAAAATAAAAGATTATTAGATGTTTTAACATTGTGCTAGTGTTGCATAAATTAGCTCCTTCTTGAACAATTAGATTAGATGATATGGTACTCTTTGTTTATTGAATGATAGACAAACCTTTAGGTATTTTCTTACTTATCGCAAAATATCGTTGACATTCCACTGTGACTGACGGCATTCCTCTTGAAATATTTCCTGAAAAAAAAAATTTTTTTTTGAAAATCATAAATATAATGTTTTGAAATTGTCAACTATAAAATAAGCATCAAACAATAATTACAATTGCAAATTACAGAAATGCAATAACAATTGCAATTGCAAATTGCAGAAATGCAATAACACTTTCAAAACTTATCTATTTGATAGATAATTTTAAAATCTTTATCATATTACAATATTAAAAAAAAATAAATAAAATAAAACACTATCAAATATTCGGCATGAAAATGTTATAAAAGAAATTTATGAAAAAAAGAAAAAACTTCAATGATTATGAATGTTTAGCATAATGTTTAGCTTAATTCAATCAACAAGTATTTGATGAGTTTGTGTTGAGAGCGGAAAGATGATTTTACAGAATTATAAAAAAAATTTTAGTGGCTAAAAATTTTTTTTCTTCTAATTTCCTGTCTTAGGTCATAGTTCGTGTTGGCGATGTGTTAGTGTTCTTATTTGCAACTATTGATAGCGAAAGTTGTGACAGAAAAGTGCAAAACAACAGGGTGGGTTGATTTTAACAGGGATCTCTAAGGTAAATTGAAAATAAGAAAAATGTGTAAACACTAGTTTAAGATTCCTATACGCAGAAAGAGAGAGAGGGAGCGAGAGAGAGAGAGAGATAGAAAGGGAAAGAAAGGAAGGGAAAAGGAAAGAGAAAACGCAAGGTGAAAGATAGAGAAACATAAATTCAAAGTTATTTTGTTTTCAAAGAGTGCCTGAAAGAAGAAGCATTCCAAAGAAAAAAGGTGGTAGTTTTATACGCGAGATTCTTACTAGTTCTACTTGAAAATAGAAAAAACGACAAGTTCTCAAGAAACTTTGAAAATAAAAGCAAAATTGTGCCAAAATGCTGATGAAACTTCATTTGCCATCTGTTAAAGCAATATCCTCAGAAATAAATGAAGGTCAGTTAAGTTAATCTCATCATTTCCTTTTTTTTTGCACATGTAAATTCGCATGATAAATATAAAAAGTGGTATGCGAAATTGGTTTCCAACAAGCGCAATATCCATTCTTAGCATATCATTTCTAATGCTAGAAACCAATATTATCTCATTTTTACTTTTGTAACCCCCTCGGCTAAATTAACCGCCACTCATAATACGATGATGATCTAATATTCTCTACTTTGCTCTTGAATATTTGAACGAAACGTTATGCAATCTATAGCGAATATCACTATGAAAATATGGGGATTCATTTAGATAAGCGAAAGATATTTGGCTGAAATTTGATTTCAACTGCTTTATTGAACCTTAAAAATATTATATCTTATACATTCCATACAAATAAATGAAGAAAGCGTAGAGTTACAGAACTCTGGAAACAGCCAATATTCTGCTATCATATATTACTATAGGTGTTAAAGCACTAATTGCAAGTGAAATAACATTCATCAATAAGCATAGATTCTGAAGAAGCAACAAATATCAAAATGCATTAGAAAAATTTCACGAAAAAAGGTATTCTGAATCATGAGATATTCGAAATTTAATATTCTATTGCAAATATAAAATTTCCAACAGCGAAATTTTCATTTTTTTAATTTTTGAGTGAATTTTTAATGAAAAAAAAAGATTTTTATATAGTTATTCAAGTAAAAATGTTTAAAAAGTATTTTACTAGAATAATCTATATTCATGAACTCAATCAGAGAATATAATAGATTTACGAATTGAAAATAAAATTATCGAAAATTAAAGTTGTCCAAAATATATTGCCTTTAAGTAAAAACATTTGCACTTTAGCACTGCTGTCAGCCGAAAGCGCAATAAACTACAGTACCGAAAATGTTCGTAACAAATTGTGCAACACGATCATGAGTGGGCGGGCACCTCAAATCGTTATTATTTGCTTCATTGTATTTTCACTATTTCTAGTGTATTATCTCAAAAAGTAATATTACAACTTTTATGATATGAATTTACCTATTTGGGTATTGATGAGGATAGTTGCAAAGTGTATATTATCATAAAATGAGGTAATATGATCGGGACTCCACTCGGGAAGTTCAACCCAATTATATTCCTGGAATATAATTCCTCTAAAAATATGCCAGACTTTTTCACTTATAGGCCGATTGTTTAAGGCTTCCGCTGCTTCTCATAATTCACTTAGAATTAGTCGAACCTATGAAGACCGACGGTTATTGGTGTCGTTGAAATAAGTTTCCTCGAGAGTTTTAGAAATGATCCGCAAAAACGAATCGGAGTTTTTTTTTCCCAAATGATTAAATTGATATAATTGGCCAAGTTGCGTTGCCTTGAGAGTTTTTCTTTCGTTATGAGTACAAGCATCAAATTTTACTGCAACAATTTCGATACTTTTTAACGCTAATATATTAAAAAATAGTAAAGATAAAATATGAGGGATAGAGTTCCCATGTTTGTGGGTAAATAAAAAAATGAATTATAGATTGATGGCATTCTATTTCTTGCAGAAAGCAAACACATTAATATAAGAACGCTGGAATTTAGGAAGTTAAAAAACCAATTAGAGAAACAAAGAAACATTAGCGAACTTGTTGTTTTCAAGATAAATGAGCATTTTCGCGTTGTTAATGATTGCCGCTATTGTTTGCTTCAATATATAATTTTGAAGCGAGAAAGAGGATGAATGATTACCTATATTGTTTTTGTGATAAATGATAGAATTTTTCAAAAAAAACATTTAAAATTTCGAGAATTAATGAAAAATTTCCCGAAAATTGGGGGTTTTTTTATTTTTTTGAAGAAAACTCTTATACTCTTCAATGAAATTAACTTTTGCAATATGGATTTTTTTTCAACATTGTGAAATTTTTCTATAGAAAATTCTTTGAAAAAAGAAATCGATAAAATTAGAGATAAAAATTTTGCAATTTTGCAAAAACATTTGCAACGATATTGGTTTAGAACATAAAATAAATATATTCGTTGCAGTTAATATAAATGTAGAAGTTGTTGCAAATTTAAATGCCTCTTGAAGCATTATGATTCCCATTATGAATTTGTAACGCTATATTGTCGCCTAGATATTTTCCCACTTTTCTAATTGCATTTTTTTTTCAAATTTCTTTACTGATGAGCTTTCACAAAATTTTTGCGGATTCCTCTTATAAGAAGGTTGAAATTCTATCTTCAACTAATCTATTAAGCTTTTAGTTGATTGTGATTGTGAATTTTTTTTTAATCTTGCTTTTTAAAGTTTTAGCAAAGACCGGCAAAACTGGTTTAAGGGTGTCTTTTTATTGTCGATGTTTAAATGCCATAGTTTCATTCTCTAGTCGCAGTTATTACTGCAATAAGTAAAAAGTAAGTGCTTCGCACGTTCATTTAGTGATGATATACGAGAGGGACAGTTATTGATGACAACAAATCGAATGGTGGATTTTTTTGTGGGAGGAGGGGGGATCATGAATGAAGAAACAAATATCGATTTTTTTAAATTTTGACAATAATTAAATACTGATGATAAGCTTGGTAATAATTACAAATATGCAAATTTCTTCGTTATCAGTAATTATTAGGGCGACTGAAATACCTCTACTGATGAGAGTTATTCAAATGCGATTTTGGATTTGCTGCTGGAGATATTACTTCACAAAAATATTCAATTATGCTTAAAGACTTGCAGAAAATAGGTTTTATTTATCAAACGAAAATTTGAAAACAGCTTTTTTCGTAACATAGAAAATGCATTAATATTACATGTGAATAGTAAATAACTTGAATGAATTCATTCAAAAAATTTTTACTACAACGTAGAGTTAAATATGAATTAGATAGCAATAAGTTTCCATGATTTACGTTTTCTTACAGTTGATTTTGCACATCACACAAACACACACACACACACAAACACACACACACACACACACACACACACAAACACACACATACACACACAGATGACAAAAATTCATTCTGAAAGCTGTCATCAAACCATCTATATTACCCATTCTGCACACTACTAAAACATGTTTGCACAGTCAAACGTTTGGATTTTGGGGAACACACAGTAGCATTTGTTTGGAACACCTGATCGACTAGATCAGAGTGAGAACGATTCTATAGAACTATAAGTTGGATATTCTAAAAGTTTCAAGCACTTTTACGCTCAAAAATGTCTTCGAAAATCATAAAATTTTTGAAAACTTTCCACTTTCCATTCTCTTAGAAATAAACTTTTTTCTTCTTTTTTTTTCAAGACTTGAAAGCATTTTTTTCCTGTAGTTATGAATCACTGAGAATCCGACGTTGCAGGATTGCACGTCTTTGAAAGTATAAACGATTCAGGTAGACCGAATCGCATATTCAAAAGTCTACTCTCATCGTGATGCAGTTCTACAAGAATTATTACATAAAGCTAATAAACGCAATCCAATTTTTTGCAAACTTCATCATGCGTTGTTTTGTTGTAGCCTTAGCAGTCAGCCGTTTTCCACCGAAAATTGTAAATACACTTTGAAAATTTAGATAAGCAAAATGTTGCGTATTTGAACAGATATATAAATATACCTGTATTCGTGTCTCCTTTATAGTTTGAATACGGTAATATGGTCATCTAGAGCAACAAACTTTGAAAGACGTATCGTATCGATCACCCATAAATTAAACCATCAGTTACTTAGCAGGACAGTATGACAGACGTCACCACTTTTAGAAAACCTACACAAATCCTTATCACAAGGCGAATTGGATGGACTCATGCGATCAGCGAGAAAGTTCTTCGTTGTTGCAGAAGAGTCGGAAAAGGGAAGAGCGACCTGAGATAGTAAGGCAATCCATATAAATGGAGGATAGTTTTATCATCCGGATGTTCATGGAAATTCCAAAGAATTTTCGAGAAAATGAAAAAAAAAGAGTTGCAAAATTAATTTAAACATCAACATGAGGAAGCCTCAAAGATATGAGGATTGACTCAATAGTGGTCTCTATCTCTTGCAAAGCTGAGAAGGTATTATGAAAGAATAGAAAAGCATAGATAGCTTAAAAAAGAAGTCACAATGTGGTACGATCTTTCCCAAAAGAAAACGAATTACGGTGTTTCTTTCATCAATATAAAAAAAAGCGCTAAATATCAATAAAGTAAGAAAGTTTGCTACCAAGTATGTAATTACTCATCAGCTTTGCTATTGACAACTTTAAAATATTTAAATGTGAGATATAAAAACGTATATCACCATAGCTCTTCCGGTAAGTTCGTCTATTTGTCCTTTCTGTAGTAGGATTTGCAAAATAAATTTTCTTTCATAGTTTATTCAAATTGTATTTTTTTCGCATTGCATATTCGCATGCGAATATTTATTATCAATTCTTATACCTCCATATTTTTAAAATAAGTTCAAGAACACCTCTCTGGAATTATACTATACTTTTTATATTATTTGCATAATTTGCAACGAGATTGAATCTTTTTGAAGAACATTTGAAGCGAGTTTTGCAGAAAGTTTGATGTAATAGCAGAAAATTTATTCGTCAAAACACATATTATGCCAAATATTGAATGCGTTTTTTCTTTTTTTTTCCTCATTTAAGCGTTACATAGAATAATATAAAATAAATAAAATAAATATTTGCACTTAACTCTATTGCGTTAGAAAAAAATTTTTTGCGAAGATTATAATCTTGAAACGGATGGGGAAGAATTGAAGAAAAAAAAATTTTTTTTTTTTGAAAGAATCTGGCATTGACCCAATTAATAAAAGCGAGATTATCTTAGCAGATATTTTGCAACATAAAATCAAACGAAGCATTTTTGTGAGCGCGAAAGCATTCATAATTTTTTCTTCATAGAGTTGAAAGGGTCGTTACAAGTGTCCTACGATTATCTAAGTTTATTATCAACCCTCACTCAACTCGAGCCGACTATCTCTATTGAGTACAATGTCACTAACCTCGACTAATCTACGTCCAAAAAAACCTTCTACAATGACGGTCGTCACCACTGAAACAAATACTTTTTCTACACTTTTATCTTGAATTTCTATCATCAGAAATAATTTTGTGCATAAGATCGATGACGTTAGCGAAAGCGTTCTATTCGTTCCTAATCCTTCAATATCGATGAATATTTAGCGGAAAATTATTTCTACTCTATGATAATAATAAAGAATTCCCATATGCAAATGATTTTTAGAATAACTCAAATTTTGATTGCTTTGCGTGTATAAATCGAATAGTACTTCCTAAGCAAAAATGTAATGCAAAGATATCGAGCAAAAACCGAAGGATATTTCGAAGTTTCCACGATAGAATTCTCTCCGCCGAATCCACAAGAATTTTTTCACTTTTTTTTTCAACTAAAAGAAGAAAGATTTTTCGATACTGATTGAAGATTAAAGGATGAGGTGAAAGTTTTTTCATCCACGTTTAAATGTCTATATCGTATATTATATAAATAGTGCTTTTGTGATGAAATTATTGGAAAGACAGAAAGACACCTACATGCATACTTACATGCCCACAGAGCCGAAGTGACAGACAAACAACATACATACATACATGCGCACAAATTCAAAAAGATAGACGGGCATCTATCTATCTACACGCAGACATTCGATCAGACTCGAAATGCGCCGAATGAATGGAAAAATCATCAATTTGCGCCAAGTTTTGAGGCGTAAATATATAAACGAAAAATTTCGTAGCAGAATAATCTTGAGCAAATCGCGATGAAATTTCATCACCACAAACTGTAGCAGTTAACCAGCCCCTCCCTTTCGCCCTCTCCCCATTGGAATGAATAAAACTAAAATTCTATTCGTTCCATCAAATAATTTTCTTTATTGTAAGTAGTTCATGTTTTCTGTGCATCATTCGTAGCTCATTAGTTCACATTCCCATTATAGACGTTAGATATCCTCAGGCAATCTTTTATCTAGCATAAAGCCTAGAATGGCAGACAGCTGTTAAAATAGAAACATATCGCCATCGAATACTGCAAAGCAATTTTTTTTTAGGTCTATTCCTCAGAGATTTTTTCCTCGATGACCTTTCAACGTGGCATAAATCGTGTAAATTGAAATAATCCACAACAATGAACATCATATTTAAATATAGAATTGCTTTGTTAGAAGTTAGATCGTTGAGAAGTGATGCCTTATTGGTGCATCGAAATAATAGATGGGATCATGAAAGATTTTGGGGGAAAAATCCGTGCTTAGATGGTAATTGATCGAAAGATTTCATTTTTATAAAGCTTATGATAGCATCGTCGTGATAAGGGGCTGATCTGCTTCCTTCCATCCCCCCCTCTCCCCTCCCCTAACGTTCTCCACCGTTGCTTTTCTATTGATGTGGATGGTGGGAGTATTTCTGTCATATCCTGTCGATCGACCCAACTCTCCCTATAGCTGACATGATCTATGGTATTGCTATAAGTTTTTCTTCCCTCCCCCCCCCTCCCCCCCACACCTCCCGTTCGCTCCCTTCTTGCTTAACCTCGAGGTGTAATTGAAAATACTCGCAATGATGTAAACACATGTTATTGGAGCACCCCACATAGCTGAGATTTCACCGTGCGCAAAAAATTGTGCAAAATTTCAACTACAGGAACTATTTTCATCTCGACTAGAAAGGGAAAGTTATCATCGTTTAGTGAAAGATGGGAGAGACATGGGTGAGGAAAGGAAGGAATATTGCTTTCCCATATGTAGGGAAAACCGTAGGTGCGGAATGGAGATGGTACCACCCTATTAGTGCCAACCCTTCCTCTTCTCTTTTTTATCACTGCCTCCTTCATTCGCGACCAACTTATGATGGGGATTAGATAAAGATACCTTACTGCTGACGAACTATAAGTGCGCTATGAAAACAGTTTAATTCAATTTTCCAGATCTTATATCATCGACAAAAAACCAAAAAACTATTGTGAATTACCATCGAATATTATACTTCCTACAAAAGCATAAATAATATTGAGTAACCGTGTATATCATATGCATCCTCGATATTCAAATATATACCGAAATATGAAATAAACTGTAACTACTTAGTGATATTCTCAACAAATGCTTTTTTGTTTGTTTTTTTTTCGACTTTCACACTGAACGAATCATTTTTCATTTTACTGATTGACTTTTTTGAAAAAAAATATTTAGAAAGACTGGAAATATATACAATAGAATA
Source organism: Baylisascaris schroederi (assembly GCA_006503575.1). Lineage (NCBI taxonomy): Eukaryota > Metazoa > Nematoda > Chromadorea > Rhabditida > Ascarididae > Baylisascaris > Baylisascaris schroederi. The sequence continues at coordinate 19,111 of QEWY01003000.1, forward strand.
AAACGTCAACATAAATGAATGTGATGTTTTTAAGTGAAGAGTAAATTCAAAATAATGCAACGTTCTACGCAACATCACGTAGAGTTCAATGACCCTGAAATAAACGATCGACGAAGAAAAAAAAAATTCCACTACTTGAAAATTAAATTTACCATACAATTGTCAACCAAAATCGTAAGAGGAAAGAAAAACGAGGCCAATCAGCCAATTGCACTTGATATAGTTCAACTCCTTAGTAGATCATTCAACTTCATCTCTTTTGGCTTCACTATTCACTTAATGAATTCGGAAACGATTCATGAAGCTATATTAAAGAGAATGAAGCAAATAGTTTATGCATGAATTTCTCCAAAAATTTGCATACAATTGGAATTTAATCTCTTCTCCTTCCGTCTCCTTGCTCTCATCTCCGCCACCATTCTTATGCTCCAATAATCTCGAATATTCCGAATTCTTAGGTTATATTCAATATTTATAGAAATTTAGTAGATTTTACAAAAGGCTGAGTTCATATGAATGAACTCTTCATGATGATTCACGCTAGCACTATAAACTTATAATTGAATAGTGGAATATTAGGAAAGGAGGCAGAGGCACGAAATTTGCAAAATTGCTAGAAGAGAGATAAGCGTAAAAAAAAGAATAAGAGTATTAAGAAAATATTATAGGAGAAGAATGGGCAAAAAGAGTTTGGCAATGGTTACCTATCGGAAGACTTTCATATTACTCTATAATATTTATCGATCATGAAACGAATTGAATAGCTTATTGCAACTCGGTGGTCTAAGTGTTCCAATAAAATTTCGTTAAAAAAATTATTGTTTTTCTGAATTCAATTAGTTTTTCACTACTACCATATGCATTTTGTTGATAGAGAATAAGTTCTATTAATAAAAGAAATATGGAGGGGAAAGAAGATTGGACGAATTAATCTCGATGAAGGTTATCAACAAATGATTTTGATCTATATTTTAGTTGAAGATCACAGCATTACGAAAACGTTTACTAGTTGCTCATTTCATGGATCTATGAGATAAATCCATAATTAAAAGTTTCTTACAAATGATTGAACATTATTCACTTTAAACTAATCAATTAGACAGATCAAACTGGAAGAGAAGATGCCGCAGCAAATTTACTCAGAGGACTACCGAAATATCTAGTGAATATTTATGCACAAAATTAGATAATGACTATAATCATTATTTACTCAAAAGTATATTTTAACGAATTTATTTGAGGAAATTTTCATTAATAAACTATAATTATATCTACCCTTAGATTTGGGTAAGTAATTATCTCGTCATAAATTTATGGAGAAATAAGAGATGAAAAAGAAAGCAAAAATCACAGTTAAAGATAGTGATCGAAGTAAGTAGAGTTCTTTCGTTTCAATCTTAATCGTTAATCTCATCATTATGTCATTGGCCTCTAATTTATTCTTCATTTATTTCTCATTGAAGCGTATAAAATTTTAAAAAAAAATTTCACATGCATATTGAATAGAATAGAAAAGTATATAATTTTAATGGAAATTTTTTTTTAAATTATTGAGTGCATATTTAAATATGGAATCAATTGCCTCAATAATGAAGCTAAAAGTAAATGCTAAACAAATGAAATGACAAAAATGATGCGAATTGATCGAAAAATTATTGAGAATCGATAAACGAATGTTTGCGTCATGTTTTTCATTTCTAATAATGGGCGTGGTGGAATTTATTTCGATTATTTCCACTCGTTGTCATTGAAAATCGCTATTGAGGCAATATTATTATATATGCATATCATCTATATGAATGGTTTTTATTGATCGATATTACTAATTATTAATAATTACTGTGGCAGCAATGAGTAATGATAACAACAGTGATAGTACTAGTGATAATAGATAGTGGTAAATATATATATATAATTCGATTGAGAGTATTTTTGGTGGATAACACTGATCGTAGCAATTATAATTCTCTTTTATTATCATTTCTATTTATTTTATAAAGTTACTGCAATCATTTTCGTTGGAAAAGCATTGTAGTCATTCCATTCAACTCGGAACCGAAAAATCACTGGGTAGATGCAGCCGCTAAATTTCGAATCAGTTCACCGCTCACTTGAACGATCATTTAAAAGTTATAGAGCACTCACATATTCACTTGTAGCGCGAATTTTCGCTTTTGCAAGCAAAAAAGCAAGTATATATTTATCTAATCATTTCGAGACTTTCCAGAACTCGCATTATCCTTTGCAATTTGATAGCACATTTGAATTGTTAGCTCAATTTTCTCTGAGATACGCTTTGCATGTGGGTGCATTATCTTAGTGCTATGTGTGAACATTTCGATTACTGAATTTCTCTCCATTTTTCTGCATTTATCTAGCAGTCGTTATTTCACATTCTACTCTTGATCGAATAAAATCGCATATATCATCTATTTTGCAATTGTAACGATAATCTTTACTATGTAGAATGCCATAATAAAAGATTGTTGCTATCAGTATGACTTTTGTTCCTTTATGTGGAAATATTTTTATTGGCTTTTTATGATGCTCATTGGCCTTTCTTTTAATAGTATTTATTCGCTTTATTTAACGATTCTATGCTAGCTACAATCAATGATCCAAATCCTATCGCCTCAGAAGAACGTTTGCAATGCCCATACATGCAACCCCTCACTTCAGTGGCCATCAATTCACAAGTTATGTTGACATTCAAGTGGGGGAGAATTGCTGACATCTTCAATAACGTTTCGACCTACTGAGCTCGTCGAAAATGATACTGTACAACCGAAACAATACGGATTTATAATGCGCTGAATTAACGCTTGCAAATATTAATAATGATTTTCAATTCATTCATCAATACAAAGTGTTAAACGAATTCCCTTAGTATAATTCTATATCTGTAAGAGTATCTTTCCTTAGTAATATGCTTGCCGACATAAAAACAACTCACAAACTAAAATAAAGGAAAGCTATTTACAAATAAGTGGATAAATAAGTAATTGGGTAAATAGTAAAATTTACGCTCAAGTTTCAAGTTGAAATTTCTAAACTTGAAGATATTATGAAATAGGGGTGATATGCAACAAAAAAAAAAAACAGGGAAGATACGCATTAAGAAAGTGGCGGCGCATCATTGAACGACATACGTTACATAATGAGTGTTGTTCAATGATCATTTTCATCATGCATTGTTTTATTCTCATTGTTGTGTTGTTGCATAATTTCCGGTCAGACTGTGACAATAAATTTCTCTCACTATAACAAACAATTCACCGATTTATGCAGTAAATTTTACGGGCATATATAATAGTAAACGACAACGATTCGTTCTCATTCGATATATTGCGTTCGCCCTTTTTATTGTCTTTAAACTTTCGCCGAACAGGTTCTTCCGATTTCCGGTCAATACTATTCGAGATTTACCTCAGAGCACATAGATTACGTCAATATATATATATATATATATATATATATATATTTCTAGATGATTTGTTTTCTTATTTCAGCGCCATATTTAATTTATTTTCAACCAAATAAAGAGGAGCTAAATTTCATTAGTGGCATCAGTAAAGTAGTAACATCTCTGCATTATTTTATATTGAAGCAGTAGTAGAGTATAGTGCAATGAATTAGGAAAATTTATGCAATACAGTATTTAGAATGTCTAACCATTGAGGAAGTTTGAGGCAATATGATGGGAGATAATTGTGCGAGTAGTTTACCTATTACTGAGTGATACTGATGGAGCGTTTGAAGAAATGGTATGGCAAAAAAATTCGATAAATAATTCATAATTTAAATAAAATTGCAATTTCAATAAATAATTCATAATTTAAATAAAATTGCAATTTCATTATGATGCAATCTCTCTTCTCATTCATCTGCCTATGCGAGAAGAAGATGAATTCACTTTTAATGACTGTGTTCATTCACCTAATTTAACAAACGCCATCGATTATGTCACTTCTTTGTTTTCATCTTTCTTATCTACTCTATTCCATTGTGTTTATACGAAAACATCTCGAATTCAAGTTTTACGAATGCCGAAATTTCAGCGAAATTTATGTTGTGGAAAATTTTTTCATCACTGCATGAATCATAGGAAATGAAATTTCACTTTATTACGACATTAGAATGTCACTACATTATTAATGATGCCGTATTTGGTATTTAATCGTGTTGTTCATTTTTTTAAAGAACGAAAAATAACTTTTCAAATGTATGAGAAAATTTTTGGCGCAAAAAGTGTTTCATCGGAAAAAAAAGTAGAATTGTGATTAAAAATATAAGTAATTTAAATATAAAAATTCTATAAATAACTTTGCCGTTGAATTCTTAGCGGTTACGCGGTTACATAATCGGTAAGACTAATCCATATATATTATGAACATATACTATGTTTCGCTAGCGAAGAATGGCGCTGATGGAATATTTGATTCTCTTTTAGAAGATATTCTTAGATCTTATTAAATGTGGTCTAAAATTATACTCATATGCTAAAGCAATAAATGTGTAATAGGTTCGTTCGAGAACTTTTCAGCTCCACTGCTAAGGAAACTTTTAAAAGCTCTGGAAACTTTTTAAAATATATACATATAGTGGCTTTGGGCAGATATGAATAAAATGGAAAACTGAATGAGAGTTTGCTGCAACGAACGTACCATATGTACAGTCCATATCTGGTGGTTCTGATATGTGATTCGATCTCTTTCCTATTATTCAATATAATCGAGTAAAGACTTGGTGTTTTAGGAGACGCTTATGGTACTCTCCGAAAATCGTTTTAAAGTTTTACTGAGTAGACCTGACCATTGAGTTCACCACGTGTAGAAAAAAAAGCGCTCGAGGGGCACGAAAGGAGTACCTCTTCAAGCATAGAAGAAAACTTGCGAATATTTGATGAGGTTTAGTGTATTTTTCAATGGTATTGAAGAGATTGTCATGTAGAGTTATAGCGATAATATATTTCAGCTAAAGGTAACTATTTTTTTTCGCATAGTTGCATTAGTGGTCACTCAGTGAATCACTGACCACTGCAAGTAGTTCCGATGGTCAATCTCTATTGTCAAGAGCACTACATAAACGAAATATGAAGTAATTGCATGCAGAAGAACAGATTTGATTTGCTCCTATGCTATTCTTTAATTGTTTCTGAATGTGAATAATCACATCTCCCATCGTGCAATGTTTTTCCGAATTATATAATAAAGCACTTAAAACTTCATCACCTGCATAGAGTGAAAAAACATCCCAAACAAAATCACTCTGTCAATGCACTAAAATGTAGCTAAGTACCGAAGGCATCTTGAATTAGTATAATTCCAAACGCTTTGAGCATAACAGAATAATTAAATTATAATTTTAATAAAGTCTACGTTAGAGCAAATTCCTATTTGAACCAATTCCAACACATGAATATGCAAATTTGTATAAGTAGTACAAAAAATTTGAATTCAATAAAATGCTGTCGTATATCGGAACAATTAAGTTACGAGATGAAAAGTACCAAAAAATTCTGTGATGTTTTAAGCAATATACGCGGAACAAATTGAACAAACCTTAGCTGATTCATTTTCAGCTGACCGCTTAAAAGAATATCATTGGTTGAAAATATTTTGAAATTACTATAAAAAATATAATTCCTAAATCATGTGAGTGATTTTCAATGTTGAGCAATTACAAACTAGCGAATACTACCGAACAACTCAGAAAATTTGCATATTACAAAGTGATGTACAACAATAATAGTGAAAATCTTGACTCGTCCATCTATCTTCATTAGATATGAGACGGTTTTATTCGATGGTCGAAGATTGTGCCAATATAAATTCGCCTGTTCGTTCCATCAGTAAACTAGCAACTTGTATCTGACGGAGCAGAAAGAATAAAGAGATGTAGTCATATCCAAATAAAGCCGTTGTCTGTGCGTTCTAAGCACAAACAATGCCCACAACGAAATTATTTACAAAAGAATTGTTTTGTTTTTTTTTTTAATTTCTGAACTTTCTTCCAGCTGTCATTCAAAATGTTGAATTTTTGTAGCGATAACGCGACCGTCTGTCTAGAGAAGCAAATATGACTCGTCAACTGCTTTGCTCATACTCTCAATTATTTTTTTTTGATTTTTGATATGAATCAAACATAAGCTTCCAATTCACATTAAATCTATCGTTTTCGGTGTAGAATATTCATCAAATCGAACGAAAAATTATAAAAATCAGAAAAAAAATTCAATATTTTCATCCATAAACACTAGTATTTTTAAAATTGCGGGTCGACCTTATTGCTTCTGCCTTCAGGTCTAGCGAAAAGATCTAACAGTTAAAATATATTGACTATGTGATCAGCCTTTTATAAAGAAATTAATAGGTAAAGGTTCTCTGAAAAAAAAAACAAACATGGAAAAGCTAAAAATTCTTGCTTAATGCACTTCTAAGGCACAAATTCATTCATTAGACGTATTTAATTCCATTCTGGCCATGCATTATATGTATATCACATTGATAGGACTAGTATGTATATTAATGAGAGGTGATAGAGGAAGTCTTGAGGAGTGACCTAGTGACCTTGAGAGTGACCTAAGATAGATGAGTTACTAGCCTTCACTGGTGCTCTAGAAGATATTGAAGGTAACTAATTTCGTTGATTCTCTCCTTCTACTTTTTTCCTCTTCTTTTATTGGTGATGAAGTTGCCAAAGCATTTTCCGTAAATATTTCATAAAAGCTTTATTCTTTCTTCTAATATTGACGAATTACATCGGTATAACGTCTTGGCGTATGCTTGCAATTCTGCTTGATTATCAGCCTAGCTGGTCACTAATACAAATTGCTATATGACGAATACTACAGGCGATAAATTTGACAGTATTTTCTACACTAATAGATAATACTAATAGATAATTCATATGTTATTTAGCCGATTGAACCCAAATGTATTCGATTGTGGCCATTTGTGCTCATATTAGCCGGTTGATAGGTTTTGAATATTAGAACGAGCGTTTTCCTTGGTGAGCTGAAACATAGAAAAATTTAATGTTTCTTCTTCCTTGATGAAATTTTCCACTTGATCTATCGATTGCTGCTTTCTACCCTTAAGCTACTTCATCGTTCTATCCTAATTTTTTTGGGGAGGGAGTGGAGAGAGGAAGGAGGGAAGAAAATTCATGGAATAAGCAATTTCTTTCGCACTTATTATTACCTGTTTTTTAGAGGCATTTTAGATCCACAACGGTGTTCTAATTAGATATTCATCATGATTGGGAAGTTGTTGTATTGTCATTACTATGAAATCTCGTATTCACGCGGAGCTTTGGTACTCTTCAAAAAATTTGTGGACCGTTTCCGGAACTCCGGAAAAAACCTATTGACGAGTGTCGGATAATCGGAATCGCTTTTCGGCCATTCTTTTCGCTTTTATTTATAGTTGAAATATATAGATACGTTGAGGTGAGATTGACTGAAGTGTATTTCTAGCGTTCGTGTTTATATGTTTCATTTTCAAATTAACATACTTTACTCTTTAAAAAATTTTTATAACTTTTATAGACGTTATTTCGATTCTTACAATTGTCTTTTACTATAATTTTCATTTAATTGCCCTAACCATTCTCTATCATTTATTTTCTCTATCTGGTAATTATTTTTACCATTCGTCACCCAGATATCACTTTTTAAACCATGATTTTGCTTCCTAATTGCCATCTCAACACTCCCATAGCTTTAATCACTTCCAAAGATATAAATATATAGGACAGTAAAACCAAAGTGAACTACTATCAGTTACTATGACCAATGCTACTCATTTAATTTCTTATGCATTTTCGCAAATTGATTAATTTAAAGCGGTAATGGGCTCTGATTATGTGTATATGTCTGGAGTATGGTTGTGTCTGTGTCGTTTTGGTAATTTCATTCGAATACCACTAAGAGTGATGATCTTCTTCACAGCATTTCGCGAAGCTCCATCGCTTTCATAGTGGGTTGATTTGCACTAAATGTTGTCAATAAATTTGCATATATTTTCCATGCATTTGGGAATTTTTTGAGGAAAGATTTATGCAAGCGTCCGCAACGATTAAAATATACAATCTTTTTTTTTGCATATTTTTTTCACTGTTCACTGATAATATATGAAAGACGTTATTGATTGTTAAGGCGATAGGAGTGTTATAATTGTGATCTTTTCTGTCATATCTCAACACTCTTCACGATGATATCATGCCTGTGCATATATGTCTGTGGTGTCTGTCTGCGTGTATTTTCGATAGTTGGCTAATTGCTAAATGCGAAAGTGCAAAATAAAATGCGCTTGTTTATCGAACTAAACGGTAAAAATGCATATAAAGATCGAAGCCCTGATTGACAGTATATGTGAATAATAAAAAAAAGCAAAAGACGAATGAACAAATATATCGTCGAATATATTTATTCGTGAAGGCGAAAGAGGAGAATGAGGAACCGCTAAAACTGAAGAAATAAGAAAAAACCAATGCCAAAAGTAATTCATAGCTGAAGAAATTGAAGAGAGCATAATAAATTAAATCGAGCGCCGATAGTCAACAAGTAAGGATATATTCCTTGCTAGGATATCACTAGGCAAAGGAACATTCATGTGCATGTGAGGAAGGGGGGGGGAGGAGGGGGAGGGGGATCCAGGAAGGAGGTTTGATAGAACAGAACGAAAATAAGGAGGTTTATAAGGAAATCGGAACAGATACTGTATAGAATAAATTGATTAAATTTCTCAAAATTTATTATTTTCTCTGATTTCCTTTTCACTTCGTGCATATGTTCAGAGATCGAATGTGATTGCATGAAGTCACTTTCGTGGATATGTATATGTCTTGGTCTGTCTATTTGTCTATTTGCTTGTCTGCTTGCCTGTCTGCCTTTCCGGTAGTTTAAAATGGAGTATCACTGCAACCATAATTGCGAAAATTTATGGATACAGTCCATGCATGTGCTCCTACGTCGCCTTTCAAAAACCAACTTGAATCCAAGACCTATGATCATAGATCATGCTGCTGGCTGCACAACTTGAATGCTAAGAGAGATTGTATTGTATCAACCAGCTTTGAGAGGAATTATGTGCGCTTAAATATGCAAAAAAACAAACAAACAAACAAACAAACAAAAACAAAAAACAAAAATAAAGATTTCATTAAAAGGCTTACTGGGTCGCGGAAGTGTTATTTATTATGTTTTTATCTCTATGAACTGGTTGTAGTGGTTGCACTTACTGTATTTATACTACTGTACATACCACTGTACTCTTTATCGTACTTACAGTCAATTTTGGATCATCGATTATATTCTCTTATTTTCTATTTCCATTCTATTATATCCTAATAAATTATATGAGCAAAATCTATGAATGATTATCATATTTATTTCTATCAGCATTGAATTATTGCTTTCAACAATATTTTCGACTGCTTGCGATTTTTTTTTTGATAATTGTTTTTTTTTCTGTGTATATCATCACCGCATAGCAACTGTCTTTCAAACTATTGTATGTTGACCGTTCGTAATGTTCTATTCAAAGTACATTTTAATAAAAAACAACAACTTTCAAATTGTATTTTTCTTTTTTTGCTTTTATGGCCAATTTTATAGCCATGTGGACGAATTGATAACCTGTCTACAGGTTGCCGAAATAAGGTGATAACGAGATCCCGACAGGTAAATAATTGATTACAGTTGAGTGCTTTTGATATTATCATTAGAACGTTTGAAATAACGATTTTTTCCGTGACACCAATATGTTTGCGTCATTTCTTTTTGCGAGATTTGTGCTGAATTTTCTTCATTTCGGTTTTTTAATCTTTAATTTGAATTTTTTCTTAAATATATAATATTCTTTTCACCTACCTTCAATGTCCATTGCGAATAGCATTTAGAGAATCTTTACTATTATGTACATTTCTAGCTCAAACATATAAGCTCTATGCTATTCAAACACTCTCATTTCTATTCGAATTTCTGCATTATTCAGTTCCATCGCTTTAGTAGCCGATCGGCGAAAGCGATTGAATCATAAGAACTTCGAACTAAATGTAATCTTATCGTCGACACCTTAATTTTATAGAAGCTTCAAGATAGAATCAAATTAAATCTTCTTCATTATAATATTCACATAATAAGGAAAAATTCAAAAGTCGACCTTTTACAAACTGTTCTGTTCGAAGGATTATGCTCAGAGTCTTCGAAGAAATCGATGAAATTGCACTAAGGAAATTGGATTCCTTTTTTTTATAATCCAACGACAGCAAGCAGAGAATTTCGGAAAATGTCTTCAATTTAAAGAATAATATTTTAAGGCATTTTTTCTAAACTTTTGTGCGCTATTACTAATTGTAATCGCTGATCGCATCGAAACGCTTCTTTCAACAATATAAACATCGAATTGATTTTAAAAAATATTTCTGGTTTTTTTATATCAATTTCTTGCGCATTCCAAATTGAGTATTCTCAAGGCTCAGACTGAAACTTTTTTTGAAGTTTTTTTTTAAAAGTTTTTTAAAGTTTTTTTTCAAGCATTAAGCCAAGAAAGATTAACATGAAGCACGATCACAAGAAAGATTGTAAAGTATAGCAAGGATATCGATCATATAACAACGCACTACTCTTTCTAGCAGGAAATTTTATTCGAATTAAGTGCTAAACTAAAATTGCAAAAACAAGTTACTCATTGTTCTATTTTTATTACAATCTCTTTTAAATGCTTTCTTAATGCGTTTTGCATCTTTGCTATTTGTTGACGCTAAAAAAAAGAAAAAAAAAGAAATTCGTGTTTTTGAGATCACAACTATCGTTTTGTTATTGATGCAACAATTTGCACGTAATAGGCAAATAAAACATTTCAAGAATCAACTACCCTTTAAGAGGGGTATTAAATGATCGTTTCAGTTTTTTTTTTTGCCCCCATTTTTGCACCACAATTCTAAACATTTGATGACCTTGGTTGATTCGTTGTGTCTATTTAAGTGTGTTGATGACCTATTTGTATTCACATTCACATTTAACGACTATCGTCTTCGGCATCCTCTCAACTGCTATGTTTTTGATTATTGCCCTCTTCGTTGCTGGTGAGCTCATTTAGTGGATCGCAAATATGGGTGGAATTTAATTTTTAATTCACAACTGAAAAGTGACTGATGCAACTTCTTTAAGTAATTTTAGTGTTTTCAGATTTTCTCATTTCTAACGTTCATCTTGCCAGCCGGCTGGAAATGACGAATAGGCAAATAAATAGAAATTACCCGATAACGCACCGAAGTTATGTAGACTTGAAAACGGGCCTTACTATTCGAGATAACAAATTCAATCCAACAGAATAGTGGTGACGATAACCAAGTAATAACAATAATAATAGCAATAATAAATATAAATAATAATAAAAATGACATTATTAGTTTTCATAATAGTAGCAACAATAAAAAAAAGGTTTCGTCAGCAGCATTGTACATATACACCTTTGTATTAGAGAGGAAAAGGTTAATTATCACACATTTTATAATTAGATAGCAGATAGCAATCCATTTGCATCGGCTAAAGGTCGAAGTTTGCACCCAATTGAGGGAAATAAAAACATGGTATTGGAGCGTTTTTTTCACTCACAATTTTGTCGGTTTTAGAAAAATAATTTTTATATCCATTCAGAATTTGTTGAGAATGTTCAGTGAGACTTCCGAAGAAAATAATTTCATTCATTTAATTTCATTCATTTAAGAAAAATTTCTCAATTTTTTCTTAATAAGTTATTGTCATTCCAATGACATTGCTGGCTTAATATCACCTATGCAAATTAATTAACTCAATCATAAATTATCGATAAGCTCATCGTTGAATCCATCCGCGAACGATGCTTGATCGTTCAATCAAAAAAAAAAATTTATTCAAAAGTTATCTCAAATAAAAATAAAAATTTTCAGCTAATGCATTCGATGATAGCAAATTCAGTCCATGTTTACGACGATGTCTAAAGCCAATTGTGGATTTCGAGCGGACATATGCCTATCAATTCAAAAACTTTGAAAAGGTTACCGCTTTTCTTATAGAAAATTAAAATAGCGCTTAAATTTCGATACATTTTTTTTGAGGCGAGTGAAATTCAATACTTTATCATCGCTAAAAATACGTTATCTTAGCGCTTAAATGAACAACCATATTGAAGCTTTCCTTAGAAAGCGAAATATTATTTTATTTTCAATATGATGAATTTTTTTTTTCATTTCTCATTGATTCAACTATTAAGGTTTAGATAATGGAAGAAGAAGGATATGCTGCTTGTCGCCTTAAAATTTTGGAAAAAAAACAGCTATAACAATGTTATACAATTATTGAAAGCATTTGCACACCGGGCGGGCATTTTGATTTTGGAATCTAGCTGTTCGCATTATGTACCTTCATTCCGCTCTTTTTTTTCCTTTTTTTCCATCCCCTCCCCCCGTCAACTATACCATCTGATCAAAACCATAAATTTTTATGGTTAGAAATCCTAATCACTGTTCGATTTGTAAGGATTTGACTTTTTTTTGCTAAAAACTCCTAGATGAAATTTAAGCTGTGTTAAAGGCCGTTTCCAACGTTATGAAATTGACTTTTAAGTGATAATGCCACTGTAATACCAGTAATACTCAATGTTTCATCCATTGAACTTACCGTACGAATAGACAGACAGACACGCCCATGCACAGACATAAGAGGTTGCTGAAACTTTCTACATTTTTGCACAGTTGTCAAAGATTTCAGTTCTCAGCTATATTTTCGCATTAAATCACCAACAGTTCTTAGTGTGTTCCCCTTTCTCTTCACCACCACCTCTTTCATTATGGGATACAAATGCAAAAATTTGCCTCTAAATTTTTTTCCTCAAGTAAGATGCGAACCAAATTAGGAGGAGGGGGATGTGAGAGTGGAATGAGCATTTGTTTTTGTATGCAGAAAATCAGCTGGAAAATTTCAGGTTTGCGATACCCTAGAGGCTCAAGCACATTGCTCTCGAAAATGTGATCTTGGTGATCAAAAAGCTTTCTATCATTATACGACTTTCTACCGATTGCATTGCGTCGATTTTCAAGAGGGTATTTTTTTAAAAGCAGCTTAAATATTCGTGTTAAGGTGCAACGATGTTAAAGTTTGCTTTAGGCAAATCGATTACGCTTCAATTTGATTTTACTGCTTATTTTTTTTCAAGTCCCGATTCAAAGTAAATGAATGAAGAAAAGTGTAGCTCTAAAAATCGAAATTTTTGAAGTCAGAAATCCTCCAAAAAAATTTATAAAGTTTAACAAACTCGTGAAGTGAATTGAAATCCGCTAAAATCTGCTTATATAGCGGTTATAATGTAATTTGAATTGCAATAACTTTTTTTAAGTAAAATTAACATACTACAGTAATAATATCGATTAATTTTCGTTCGTGACAGATGTTTGCAAATTAAATTGTATCTCAATGATCATAATAAATCGAAAATCGAAAGCCAGTGCTTTGCCTTATTGTGACATTTATTTTCCTTTGCGTGCACATTATTAAATTGAGCTGAAAGAGAGGGAGTTATTTTTATGCTTTTTTTCTACGTGTACAATATGAACTAGATTGCATTTATCGTTTTTTTTACTCTAGCAAAAACAAGAGGAATACAGAAAGAATCTATGAGTTTTTCTAGCTAATTTTTTGCAATTTACACTTCAAGGTAAGGTCTAAATGTAAATTTATGCAATAACAAATTATATGCATAAGCGAATTTACCCATTCTAACCAATAGATTGACTTTTTGTTATTATTTTAATGTTCATTTCAATATTTATTCCATTTTTCAAATTGTGTTAATTGAGCGATGATGAGTTTCAAAAAAAAAGTGTTGTTCTCTGTCGGTTTTTCTCTCGGTTCAAATGGAGAGAATAAAATGTTCCAGAAAAAATTTATCAGAGAAAAAGAAGATCCATTTTTTGGATTCTATGGAATGGCCGAATTCATCATCTTCAAGAATACGATGCCTTTTCTCGTTCCTATTTCGCATCGTCTTAATCTTCAAATATAACAATATCTGCTATCCTTGTTTTCGATATTTACCTTGTGAGAACCAATTGATGTTTGAAATAGTAGTGGCCATTATAATAATTTCGATAAATTTCAGAACTGGAAGAGCATATGGAATGCCTTACCGAGGTTGCACCACAAATCGACAACAGTATGTTTCCATTTATTCATATTATATTGCTATGATAATAATAATAATATGTTATTGTGCGTTTCTGGTTAAAAAATTTGCTTTATGTATATATGTGCGTAAGTGTTTTGTGTCGGTGTGTGTCTGTGTCTGTGTCTGCGTCTGTCTGTTTGTCTATCTATCTGCTCCAAGTTTTCAACCTGGGAATCACTGATAGCAGAGCTACGAAATTTTCTGGATAGATGGGGTCATAAAATTGCTTCGCATGTCATCCTCCACAATAATCCATCAACTGCTAAGAAAGTTACAAATAAATAAACGTCTAGCATAAAATTTTATGCATTCACGCATCGGTTGATTTCTCTTTTTAACACCTACTAAGTTATAATAAAAGAGTTTTTTTGATGGAAAATTTACATAATTAAAGGATGAAATTAAATTATAGGTATTACAACTAAGTTATAAGATGGTTATTTCTAACATTTATTACTTCCTAACGAATTCCATCTTTTAGTAATCTACCTTTTTTTGATAATTATTGCAAACTTTTGACCTGATAAGTGGAAAAGAAGTGGAAAAGCCCATATCATGGCAGCATCACTTGTATGCTTCTTCGATTGATCGAAAATGAGATATAAATTTGTGTTCATCGATTTCGTTTTTTTTTTGCATAATATTTGCATAATCATTAAACTTTTATATCAGTAGAATTTGGAAAAAATTTGCAAAACAAGTGAAAAAATAGAAAACAAATAGAAAAAAATTCTTTGAATGTTGACGAGCAATAAATATGTTCTTCAATAACAATAGGTTTAGCACTTTATTAGTTAATGAGCTTAACGCAAACTTTAAGTCAAAGCCTCAAGCTTAAAGCATAAACTTTAATTATTCATGAATCAAATTCACTCATTTGATACATTCAAATAATCCTTTTTTTTTTTTTTAAGAATGCGAATAGAACATATTACTAAATTGTCAATTATTATAGAATGTCGATCACAATGTATAACAAAATTCGAAAAGAATGGCGGTAAAGATGCTGAAGTAAAAGGCAAATGCAAGTAAGCGCTTTTTTATCTTTTTACTTATATTATATAATTTTTAAATGTTCTACATATATCTTAATAAATTTAAACGATTTTTTTTTTTTTGCAAAAGTTTGTTGCAATTTAAGGAAATAAAAGTGCTGGCCTTAAATTTCATCTATTTATACATCTTTGAAATGGGGATTGAAAAGTGTAATGGAAGAGTATAGCTGAATGAAAACAGTTGTGATAAATAAATGTATATCGCTTCCTCTTTGAAAGAGGCGCATTCTCAGATACAGTCACAGCAGTATTATTACCCCATCCCACTTTCTACTCTACCCTCATTCTCACTCCCTTTTACGATGACCTTCTCTATCTAGAGGATGTTGGTTGAAAATAACTTGTCATCGAAGTTTATAGGCGACAATGTGATTCAGAGATCACGTTTTATAATATGTTTTAATGATTGCAATGGAGTTTTTGTTTTTATTAATCTTTCATTAATGCCCGTTACAATATTTACGTGTTGATTACTTAGATCGATTTTTAGAGCGATGGAATGTTCGACCGTTTGTTATTATCAAGAATTTTCGAATGCTTGTCCAGGCACTCATGATGTTCTACTCGTATGTTTTTTTTTTTGCATTTCTTTTTCATTGAATAGGCGAAAAAAAATAAAGAAATAAGAATCAATAATCTGTGGCTATCTTTGTCAAAATTTGCATATTTTATTACATTCTTATTTTAGAGGATTTTTTAAAATGTGTTTTAATATGATTACAGTGATCATTAATGTATGTAAGTGTTATTTTTTTCAAGGACTGGTTGAATAGTTGCGAATTTTTTCCCATTTGTATTAGTCTACCTGAGCAAATAATTAGATTTCTATTTTTCCGAACTCTCTGATTATTCAATAATTCTAAGAAAGAGGGTAATATTTTGAAGAGGAAGGTGAGATTGTGTTCAGTTATTCTCACTTAAGCTTATCTATTACTAATTCAATTATAACTTTTTATATCGTAATTTAAAGTGTAACTCATTTAAGTAATATTGCGCATTTTTTGCAATATTTTAGTGACAATTTTTCTTAAAAAACTGTAAATAATTTTTGAAAATTTCTCATAAATAAATGAAAATTTATAAGAGCAATATTTTAGCGTTTAAATATGCGACAAATAAATGATCTCATCTCATCATCAACACCCGAACAAATCTATGATATGCATCCGGATTGTCTTCGAATCAACGATATGGAATATATGCGAAGGAAATTTCTCGGTGAACCAGATCTATAGAAATAAAATATTTGAATAAATTTTAATTTATAAACGAATTTTTGAATGTTAATCTTGCTTGCCTTTAATAATCATCACTATCCACTCAACGTATTCTCTTAAATATGCAAAATAAAAGAGTAATTGAAAATATATTACAAATTAAAATAAAATCGGTCTATAGTTTATTGTTTATTGTTTCTGCTAACTTTACAAACGCAATGGTATAAGCTTATAACTTTTAGTTTAATGGAATTGTACTTACACTCAAAAGGTGTAATAATCTTTTGACAGGATTATCAATATGTACTGTTTTTTTTTTTTTGCTTATACAATATGCATTTCTATCAATCTGTTACACTATTTCTTTGTATTTCTATTCTGCTGATGCATCGTTAATCCATATATTTCTATTAAAATATATGAAAGTTTTCAATATTCGCCTCTAATAGATCGTATCTTCATTTTTATTACCATTTAGCGCAATTTATTGAATGCGTGAATGGATTTTCTCAAAAAATAAAAAATAAAAAAAAGCATGAAATAAGAAAATATTACCCTTCACGTATACAGATTTCTCAACATATCAATAATATTTTTCAAGGCAAATTTATGATAAGTGGCAATGGTTTCTCTATAATATCCACTGCTAGTAATAGGTTTTCTACAAATGAAAAAAAACTTTCATACATACAAGTGTCTTTTCAGTAATATCTTATCTTCAGTGATATTTATTTTGCAAGTATTTTTTCTACCTTCGCATATATTTGTCAACAAATTAATCCAATTTCAATAAATTTCCTCCAATCATTCGCATAGGTCAACATAATTGAGCGTATTAATAAAAATTACATGAACACTTTAGGTAATCACTCAAAAATCGCTACTAATTTTAAGTGTATAATTCCTGAAACAATCGGAAACGAGTCGATCGAAATTATCGAAACATGGTAAATAGCTGATATCCAAACGTATCATCGAATTCACATTCTGAAAGATATATTTTTAATGCAACAATATTTTTGTAACTCACAAAGTTCATTTTATTTTTGCATATAAAAATACTAGAGATTTGTTCGGATATTATTCTAGTGATTATTACATTCATTCGGTTAATCAACACTCTTAGCTAAGTTGACTAATTACATCGTCGGAAGATTGTTGAATTTGAATAGTCAACGAGTTGATGCACAAATGATGAAAAAAATAAATAAAAATTTGCGACACTTTAAAAATTTAGAATATTATTAATATTTTAAATATCATGCAAATTTCTTAGAATTATTTATATCAACAAATGTTTTATATTCCTGAAAAAAAAAACTTTGAAAATATTGCAAAATTAAAGAAAAATTTACCGCTTTACAAATTTCACTGCATTTATAGTTTAATGATTCGGCGAAAATCGACTTTTCCAAGCAGCATTTTTTATGATCACTATGGTGTGCAGCACAAGCATGTAGTATGGGTAACGCTGATGGTGGACATGCATCAAGCCCGAGGGCAATATTTTGCGCCTGAATAAGGCAACAATTACATAACTCTTTAGAAGTACTTTTTTTGTAGAAACAAATCTCCAAACAAGTAAGAGTGACTTCTAGTCTAAGTATAATAGTAACTTAATAAACTCGAAAAAAAGCTTTATTACTTCTTTAGTGGTTAGAATAGAAATGCTATCCGCTTACTCAATTTGCTCAACGATTATCTAATATTATAAAAACGAAATAATTAGGCGACAATTGCTTCTTATTTATAAAAAAAAAATAGCTTGAAAAAATATTCGTACCCATGACGATGTTATGGTTCTACCGGAAGAAATTTTCTAAACCCTTCCCGCCCAAAAAAAACCAACAAAACTCCGTCGTTGAAAAAAGCAATTCCAATGCAAATAGAGCCCAAATTTCTAAACGTTGAAATTGTAACCAAAACTGAAATATGAAAGGCGCCAGAATTCAGGAAACTCAAAACCGGATACAATGATATATTCTTAAATGACGCTTGTTATCATCGAAAGGTGGACATGGATATGCATTTACGATTTTGCCAATTGAAAAATTCTTTTCGATGGCTATAGCATTGAGCCCACTCAAGTTCGCAAATAAAATTCTTATATTTAAGCTCAAACCTATGCAGAGAGTTACTCGATCAGAGGTGATTTTAACAAACGATTCGCATGCGAAAAATTACTTTCTCAAGTTAACCGTTTCAAACCATTTTCGGCGACTATTAGTGAAATCATTCAGATATCGTAATCCAAATATTAGACTCTAAGCCCGTGACTTTTAAAGTTTTTAGTGAATTCAAATATTACGAAAAACTGTAACATTTATAAAATTATCGTCATATAGTATTAGGAAAAAATCAATATAATAAACGTACATTTCTCTTCTTATATTCGTTATATGAGCATTTGCTAAGGCAAGCATCGGGAAGAGCGCCCAATTCACAACATGTTCGAAATTCTTTATTAGCCACCTGAAATGGATCACTCAGCACGGTCACAATACTGAAATAATATAAAGAAGTAAATAATACACTAAACGTTATTCATGTTGAAGTATCTTTGTCAATTTGCTATCATAATCTGTGGCAAAAAAATTTTTCGTTTTATTTTTATAATGAAAAATTGATCTCTTAAAATGTAAAAATACCTTTGGCGAAGTATCAATTACAGTGATCGTCATTCTGGTTCATTTAGACCTTGGAGTTTTTTCAATTTTACGCAGCTGCCCAATTAATAAAAATACTGACTGCCTGAAGCTATCCACATTCAACCGTCAAACTAGAGCACAATTGGGCCGACCGGGGCCATTTTTGGCCAATTTTATCCGCACAACCTATATCAAAATAACGCATAATAGAAGGCATTTCACTTTTCCTATCTCAACCTCTTCTGAGCCATTCCCCGATATGAGAAGAGACCTTCCAATTTACATACCTCGATGCTTGCTGGATCCTCAAGCAAATCGGCTGAACTGCCATCTTGTGTAAGAGCTGAATGTAGTCTAGCCCTCGATACGCACACTCCAGTGGGTGCACAAAAAAACCCAGCAGTGCATACAGGGCAAATCAATGGTCTTGCTGCCGGATAACAACCTCCAATACCGAAAGGGCATGCCAGAGGTGCACACTAAAGTATAGATGTTTTAATAGATAATTTGCAAGTAAATTCAATTATCACTGAATTCCTCTTCCCTTAAATGCCCCATCCTCTTCCCACTTTCTCTTACCGCCCTTGTCATCCTCTTCTCTAATGAGTGAAGTTTTGAGTTATACGAGTGACACTGTGGTTTTGAAAAATAGCTACAAATCTATCCTTAAACTACTGGCGGAGTGTCCTCATCGTCGGATCGCTTCATAGAATTATCGGCTTAATTTAGTTTGACCTCAGGATCTATAGTTTGAACGTTGCAAGATCGTTGTTTCGCTTTAGATGTGGTATTCGCTATGGTGACTGACATCAAATCTGACCGAAATTTTGACCATTTAACTACCTGCTTAGACTATCTAGAAAGATGTAAAAAAAATACGCGGCTGATCCGGCTAGAAAAAGAATTTTCCCTGTTGGCACAAACGCTCTTCCAATCCTCAAAATTTAGCTGTTCACATTCGATGCACGGAAATTTATAACAGCTCGTTTGCGTTGTTCTGTTACTTCCATTTTCACACAAATAAACTAGCTCTAAATATGAAAAAGTGGTGCTATGGTGTTGAGAAATTTTATGTCTCCGTTATAATTTTTCAATAATTTTTCTGCTAAACACATAGGAGTATTTTACATTAATAAGCAGCTATTATTTTGTTTTAAAGCAACGCTCTTAAATAATTTATAGAATTAGAGATAAAAATCAATGATAAAATGCGATGAATTTTGCTAGAGAATTTTTTCGCAATTGTTGAATCGTCAGAATAATAAATGATAAACATCCCTAATTTAATATAGCCACAAACTTCACCTCAATCCTTCATATTTTCACTGAAGGAGTAAAAAATATCTGCCGTATAGCTGTATAAAGTTCACCTGAAGTGAGAAGGAAATTGTATGAAGGAATAATATAGTGACAACAAACGGCATCTCTCTAGCTCGGAAGTATAAAACGAATGGATCGTTACTCATATTAGGGACTCATATTAGGGTCGGTTGTGTTTGAGAATATTGAATAGAGTATCTTCACTTACCTCTTCACCTCTTTCAATGGCGCACTCGATCACGAACAACGTGTTGCATTCGTATAAAATACAATACGAGATCGTAATAACTCTAAATGCTCTATGGAGATGATTTAGTGAAACCTTTAGCGATCGGCTTTTTCATTTGTATTCACTGCATTTCCTCAATTGTCAATTGAAAAAAATATATGTTAAAGTAAATAATAATGCAAACAAAAATTCTTATTATTCCATATTTTGAAGTTGTAAACTAATATTTCGGAGATTCTCGACAGTTTTTTCTGCTAGACTTTCTGAATATGTGAGCTACTGAACGCTTAAAATAGTGTCATCTCTACTTTCGGTATTTGAAAAAAAAAACGTAAGTAGTTTTAGTGCTATACAGAAGGTGGCCCTTGTTGGCGAAGACTCACGACGGGGCATCCGTCTGGACAACTATGTGTTCTCAGGGATCACATCCTCCATGGTGATCGGCGGGGTGATAGACAAGCTTTTCATGTCGAGGTGAGCTTTTCATATGATTCATCACATTACATGCAGCCGTCCCTCCTCAGACGTTTCTGAATTCTCAAAATTTCCCAGGGACGCGGGGAATATTTGGAGTCCCCGCGAGAACCCCGCGAAAGATAAAGGTTTGAAAGGCTTACTTTTATCATAGGACCGGCTTTACATTGCTCATATTATTGCACTTTATCGTTTTCACTTAGAAATGCGATGAACTGCAGTGAAATCCATGCGTCCGGTTATCAAAATATGGATTAAGGAGATTTTTTGCATGATTTTAGACTCAAATTCTTGCATATTCCGTTTTTCAAGTCAAACTTAAATGTGCCACTTTATCTTTATGTAAAAAAATGGTAATAAAATGCACTTGAATGATGAAGAAATTATAATGTTTTATATGCGTAAAAATTCAAAAAAAAAAAACAAACAACTGTCTCATAGATGTATATATACGGATAAGAGAGCATCTATAAACAAATAAACAAGAAAGTGCAAAATATTTTTTTTTCCATTTCAAAAATTGTATTTTGTAACTTCTCGAATTAACTGTAGTGAATTTTCTCAATCTTTTTGATGAAAATATTTTCGATCTTGAGGGAAACATTCCTATCACTTCCTATTTAGTTCGTGCTACTATCGTTGACGAATAAAATCAACAAAATTATCCACGAACCTGCTCAATATTTCATAAATAATTTTTTTTCTTTTTGAATCTTCTCAAGTTCAATATGTACGTCTTATTGCTCTTATTCGCATTCCACGTCTCTAAGAGATTATCAAAAAGGGTTCCTAACGAGTGCCTAAATGTTGATTGTTTGTCAGTGAAATTGCCAATTTTTTAGCCTATGAGTTCATTTGTTACAACAAGCGATGCATCATCTCTCCGTTATTCATAAGAGTTGAAACATTTTCTAATGTAATTTTTACTTCTTTTTTTTCTGAACGTCTGTTTTTTAATTTTTGATTTCTTTCTTAAGATTGAATAAACTTTATGTGCTTTTATGAAAAGAATCTACCAATTGATTCGTCTTGAATGTGATCTTCCCATATCTTTCAATCTATATTTATAGATTATGCAGACTATAGTAGTGTGCATATTATACCGCACAAGCAATGGTTGAAAATTATTTAATAGCATCACTAAAATATCAGAAGAAAAAAGATTGGCTAAAATTATGTCTTTTTTTTTGTGTAATGGTTTTCTTCATTGCATTAGTCATATGAGTCGATCGAATTTCCGCTTTGAAGAGAGGGAACCGGATATTTTTATTTTTATGCCCGTATTACTTCAATAATAGTCTTTTTTTCAAAAATTGATTTTTAAAAAAACCTTTTAAAGTTCTTCCTCTTCATCATCTCCCTCTTTGTTGTCTTCCTCATCAATGACGATATTTTTAAGGGAGAGGGAAAAGAGGACGAGGGCTAATGAATGCCTAGATCTACATATAGATATCTTTTGTAAGAAAAAAAAGTTGATGAATAATATATCAGAACTAAAGTGTTTTAATATCTTAGTACCTTTTTTTTCACACCTCTTACAATTTTCTGGACTATTTACGAATCGGTGAGGCATATATGGATAAACAAAGATTTGACTCCATAGTTAATGTTCACATAAGCTATCATGTAAACGTATGAGTTCATAAATCCCAAACATTTGGATTCTCCAAATACAATGTTAAATATGGCATTGATGTGATGATGCTTTTATTTCTCAAAAATTTTGACACATATATCGACAAGCTTTGAAATGTGAGGAAAAAGGCAAATATCGATATTTAAAGAAAAGAAATTTAGACACGTCGACGTCTAATGAAGAATGAAGTACGAGGTGGGCA